>CM057231.1:66356989-66506706 GCA_029891385.1 Erythroxylum novogranatense | reverse complement strand
AATCTAATAACGCTCATCCCAAAACAACTCATTCATCTTCATAAATCAAAGTCATACATAAGTTTATATCTCAAATTCCATACATACTTTCATAAACCAAGATCTTATACAAATTTATAAATCGTTACATAAAATGTAACATCACTTTTCATAAGTCAAAAGTACAATACACAACACAAGCTTTATAAACTCGCTTAACATAAGCACGAACAACCGAAAATTTTGACTTCCTTTCATCCAGACTCCTACCATAACCCGGAGGTGGGGATGAAAGGGGTGAGCTTTCATTCGTGGATAACATATTTATAAATTGAATAATAAGCAAAATCATTTTCTAAACTTTTTTTCCTTTTTTTTTGAAAATTCTCAAGTAGGGAAAATCATCGAAAGTTTATTATTATTTTTTCTAACTTTTCAAATCATTCAAGATCCCTTTCAAATAGTTTCACGACGTAAAAATCCGAAATCATTTAGTCCTCAAAATTCTCAATTTCTTTCAAATTGCCTCAACCATTTTCAAATCATGCAATGCATCACACAAGAAACGTAAACAAATACACATAACACATCGTAATGGTTTCGTTCGGTCCTAACAGACGATCGCACATTCCCGCATAGCGGTCATGTCAGTAAGTGAATGTAGGGGAGTCCGAATCGAACTCCTTTGCTTATTGCAGCAAATGCTAAGGCTTAAACAGTAGAGACAACAATGACTCACAAGGACCGACCAAACCCATATAACACATAATGAAAACTAATTCAGACACCAAGGCACTTTTCAAAACTCTTGATTTTTTTTTTTCATCTCATAATATCAAATCAGGTCATAAATGACACAAGCATATAATCACATAAATTCACATAATCATCTAATGCAATTCATAAAGATCAAATTAATCACATAATAATCACATTCATGACAAAATATGCACTAATTTCTTTTAAATCATAAATCAAATAATTTGAAACCCATGAAGTTCATAAATCTTGTATTTCTTAAACTCATTTTCATCATTTGAAATCATAATTTCAACCATTTACATTTTTTTTCAAACATTTTTTTTCAACAATTGCTTTTAATTTTTAAAAGTCACATTTAGCTTATAATTCAATAAATAAATATACTACCCAATTGACATCCATGCTAGCATCTTGTCCAATGCTTCACTTTGACCTTTTCTCCTTTCTTCCTTCCAATTGAAAATTCCCTAAATTAATTTCATCAAAATTTAATCTCATAAATCACTTAATCCTTCAATTTGATGCATAAGTCATCAATTCTTACTAATTCCAAGATAATTACATCACTAATTCCAAAATTCTCAAATTACAAATGGAACCTAAACCAATCCAATCAAATTCAATATCATAATTAACTTAATTTCCCAAATTGAACTTAGGAAACATCTATTCCTTACATATTCAAGTCATTTAAACCTCCAATTTTGAAAATCCCCAATTTTCAAAATTGGCCTAAACTAATTTACACAAATTCCATGTCATAAATCATAATTTCTTCAAAATTGATTTCATATTTCATCAATTCCTACTCTTAATTATGTTTCTACACCATTAATTCACAAAAACCCCAATAATGCACAAAAACCCCAAATTTCTAATTTGACCTAAACTCCAACTTTACAATTTTTCAAATTAAACTTCACCTAAAGCATAAACATCAAAATTAACTTAGGATATCTCAAATTCATCACTAATCTAACCTATCTAAATCATCAATTTCAAAAACCCCAACTTTAATTTTGGGCATAATCCCAATTTTCATAAATCCAAAATTAAATCAATTTAACATGAAATCTCCCAAAATTGAGCATAGCATTAATAATCCCATATCATTTTCCATGATTCTAAACCAAAGACCAAACAAAACTCAAAGTTCAAAACTTTCCTCTTACCTTCTTCTCTAGATTTTCAATTTCCTAAGCTCAAATGGCAAGATTTCATCTTCTTTCATGTTTACCCACTCAAATCTATGAAAACTCATGCTTGGAACCTTAAAAAACGAAAATCCCTTTACCTTTCTTCTTCCTTCTTCTCCACTACCATGCTTCTTCCTCTTCTTTTTGTTTTTTTCTCTCTTTATTTCTCTCATTGTCGTGAATGGCTGGGTAAAGGAGACAGCCCTCTTGCCCAAAAACGACCAGCCCCTTGAGTTTTTGCCATGTCATTAAAATGGGGATAAAAGACCATCTTGCCCTTGCACTTATTGAAAAATCTGATACCTTGCGTCCAAATTTCGGTAGCTAAACGAAATAATTTGGACAAACTTTCTTCATAAAATTGTTCCTCTAGATCATTTAATCCAACGCCACTGACGGCGCCAATTCGGATCTAAAACGAAGAAGTTATGGCCGAATTACTAACTGACCTGCACAAAATCCGAAACTGAACTTTAACATAACTTCAGTCAAGAATTTGACAATCTTAGGATGAAATTAAATTTGGATCCCTTCACATGATTTGTAGCCCTATCTCTTAACTTTATTTTCCTCAAGAATCAACTCAATCGGAGTTGTATAACTCCCGAAAATCGCAAAATACTGAACCATGTTCAGAAAATTTTCCAACTTATAACCTATAACCCATCTCTTACTTAGGTTCAATCAATCTATTTCCATTTAATCTTCTAAAAATCATAATTCTTCATAAAAATGAACGTAATTGTCTTAGGAATCCAACGCTTAAGAATCAAATCAATCGGATGTCAGACTTAAAGATTTATAACAAAAGATTGCAAAAGGGTCGGAGTTCAAGCAAAATTTTCAAAACCTTAAATACCCACTTATAACTGAATTTTTCAAAAATCATATCTCTTAATTCCGAACTCAGAATTTGACGAATTTGGTGTCTATGGAAAGGTAAAAGGAAGCTCTACAACTTCCCTGAAGTACTCAAAATCAAATTAGGTCTTTAAAGGAGTCAAAACCTCAATCAAAGATTCTGTCCAAAACAGCTTTTCCTAAACGACTTCCAATTTTTAATCGCTCATAACTCCTAGTCCGGATATCGAAAAATTGCAAACTTTATGTCTACAGAAAACTCTTGACATAATCTACAAGTTTCATGTAGATCATTTTCTCCAATTTTGCATCAAACAAAAGTCAACTCTCAAAGTCAAACATTCTCTCTCCAAAAAGTCAAACTTTCTAAATTCTTCAAATTTTCACACTTTTTCTTTTTAATTCTTGCTATTTAACTTCATTTCAATCAACTCATCCACTTTCCTCTCATAATCCATATAAGTTCACTCAAATATCAAAGTCCTCAAAATTAAACAATTCTTTTCTCATAAATTATTTCTTAATTTCACAAATTTCCTTAAATTCATAATTTTCTCATCAATTTCTTTTCTCATTTAAAATTCATTTTAATATTTCTATTTTTCACCAAAAATTGGGTCCAACATTTCTCCCCTCTTAAAAGAATTTCGCCTCTAAATTCATACTTCATCATCAAGTAACTCATCCTCCTAATAATAGTCACATTTCTTCTTATCAAATTCTTATCACACATATTACACATATTCATCTTCTTGTCTTAATCACTATTTTGCACTTCTCATTTTATATCAAAACTCTATTTCCTCAAATAAAATATTTCTGAACACATTTTCACACGCCAATGGTCCCATTTCTTAAGGAACCCAAGATGAGCCAATAATCATCCAAAATCAACCTATTGATCTTCTACCTCATATGTCTCTATCACCAAGTTCATTTTCAGCATTCCTCATTTCATTTCACACATATATTCAAACATCAAGTTATCTCATCTTTCAAAATTGGCATTTCAAAAACCTAATCAAGTCAATTTATCCTTATTCATAGCACATTTCTAAAATCAATCATCACTCTCGCCATCTAACGCCATCGAAATCAAACAAACAACTTAACTCGCCAACTATTACATAACTTCATATCATTATCTCATCTCACACAAAATTCAATTTCTCCAATTTCATCTCATCATTGCCTATTCAAAATCAAATTATCCCATCTCATCGCTGCCATTTAAAATCAAATTATCCCAATGCGTAAGCACTTTATACCTCAATTCATTAACACACCTCAAATCAATCAAAGTTCTTAACTTCTCTCGCATAATCACTAAATTCATTCTTAATAACCATAGTGCCTCAAAGATGATCATAGATCGGGCTCGATACTATAAATGTTGAACCCGATCCGGAACCCATCCCAATCAAAAATGAAAAACGAGGAACGGAAAATCTAAAAGCGAGAAATTGCTAATCGAATCCAACCGTAAAGCGAAACGAAAAAGTGAAACAAAGTGCGGAACGAAAACGGAATCGAATGGAAACGGAAATTTCGATCACAATTTCAATCGTAATACAAAGCATAAGAATCAAAGCGAAGCACATACTCAAGCAAATGCAAATCGGAATCGGCTTAATCAAAACAAAAATAGCGGTCGGATCGAATACAAATCGAAGCGAAACAAACACTTAACAAAACGAATCCGACATCCGAGAACAATAACTAGAGGAACATGATCGCATGGGATGTAATCGCGTTGGAAACCCTAAGACGCTCCAAAATCCGTATGAAATTTTTCTTTCTTTTTCCTTTAATCAAACTCATTCAACATATAAACAATCCTTACATTTCTATTCTTTCTCACTTCATTCATCTTAATCATTTCTTATACATTCATAAAACCCTCAAACTCATTTCTTTAAACCCATTTTACCAAATTTTACCGAAATTTCAAAAGATAACTACTGTATTTTGACAGCCCAAAATTTAAAACAAAGAAAACACACTTCTAATACATATGCCAACATTACGAGGCAACATCGACCTCCCGTCCGCATCCAAACACCAGCAGTAAACACAATCTTAATTCTAAACACTTCAAAAATCTCAAACCATAATTCTATATTCAAAATCCACAATTCAATCATATTCTTATTCATTCACAATTTACATTCATAAACATATACAAACTCAATCTCCAATACTTAACTTCCAAGATTTATATACATCATGAATTTATAACTTAAGAACATTAATGGCTTTCAAGCCATTTACAAATCTAATAACGCTCATCCCAAAACAACTCATTCATCTTCATAAATCAAAGTCATACATAAGTTTATATCTCAAATTCCATACATACTTTCATAAACCAAGATCTTATACAATTTATAAATCGGTTACATAAAATGTAACATCACTTTTCATAAGTCAAAAGTACAATACACAACACAAGCTTTACAAACTCGCTTAATATAAGCACTAACAACCGGTACTTGACTTCCTTTCATCCGACTCTACTCATAACCGGAGGTGGGGATGAAAGGGGGTGAGTCATCTGCGTGGATAACATATTTATAAATTGAATAATAAGCAAAATCATTTTCTAAACTTTTTTTCCCTTTTTTTTTGAAAATTCTCATAGTAGGAAAATCATCGAAGTTTATTATTATTTTTTCTAACTTTTCAAATCATTCAAGATCCTTTCAAATAGTTTCATTACGTAAAATCCAAATCATTTAGTCCTCAAAATTTCAATTTCTTTCAAATTGCCCGAACCATTTTCAAATCATGCAATGCATCACACAAGAAACTAAACAAATACACATAACACATCGTAATGGTTTGTCTGGTCCTAATAGACGTATCGCACATTCTCAGATAGCGGGTCATGCAGCACAGGAATGAGGGGAGTCCGAATCGAACTCCTTTGCCTATTGCAGAAAATGGGCTAAGGCTTAAACAGTAGAGACAAATACGACCACAAGGACCCGACCAAACCCATATAACACATAATGAAAACTAATTCGACACCAAGGCACTTTTCAAAAACTCTTGATTTTTTTTTTTCATCTCATAATATCAAATCAGGTCATAAATGACAAGCATATAATCACATAAATTCACATAATCATCTAATGCAATTCATAGCATCAAATTAATCACATAATAATCACATTCATGACAAAATATGCACTAATTTCTTTAAATCATAAATCAAATAATTTGAAACCCATGAAGTTCATAAATCTTGTATTTCTTAAACTCATTTTCATCATTTGAAATCATAATTTCAACCATTTACATTTTTTTTCAAACATTTTTTTCAACAATTGCTCTTTAATTTTTAAAAAGTCACATTTAGCTTATAATTCAATAAATAAATATACTACCCATTGACATCCATGCTAGCATCTTGTCCAATGCTTCACTTTGACCTTTTCTCCTTTCTTCCTTCCAATTGAAAATTCCTAAATTAATTTCATCAAAATTTAATCTCATAAATCACTTAATCCTTCAATTTGATGCATAAGTCATCAATTCTTACTAATTCCAAGATAATTACATCACTAATTCCAAAAATTCTCAAATTACAAATGGAACCTAAACCAATCCAATCAAATTCAATATCATAATTAACTTAATTTCCAAATTGAACTTAGGAAACATCTATTCCTTACATATTCAAGTCATTTAAACCTCCAATTTTGAAAATCCCCAATTTTCAAAATTGGCCTAAACTAATTTACACAAATTCCATGTCATAAATCATAATTTCTTCAAAATTGATTTCATATTTCATCAATTCCTACTCTTAATTATGTTTCTACACCATTAATTCACAAAACCCCAATAATGCATAAAACCCCAAATTTCTAATTTGACCTAAACTCCAACTTTACAATTTTTCAAATTAAACTTCACCTAAAGCATAAACATCAAAATTAACTTAGGATATCTCAAATTCATCACTAATCTAACCTATCTAAATCATCAATTTCAAAAACCCCCAACTTTAATTTTGGGCATAATCCCCAATTTTCATAAATCCAAAATTAAATCAATTTAACATGAAATCTCCCAAAATTGAGCATAGCATTAACAATCCCATATCATTTTCCATGATTCTAAACCAAAGACCAAACAAAACTCAAAGTTCAAAACTTTCTCTTACCTTTCTCTCTAGATTTTCTAATTTCCTAAGCTCAAATGGCAAGATTTCATCTTCTTTCATGTTTACCCACTCAAATCTATGAAAACTCATGCTTGGAACCTTAAAAAACGAAAATCCCTTACCTTTCTTTCTTCCTTCTTCTCCACTACCATGCTTCTTCCTCTTCTCTTTTGTTTTCTTTCTCTTTATTTCTCTCATTGTCGTGAATGGCTGGGTAAAGGAGACAGCCCTCTGCCCAAAAACGACCAGCCCCTTGAGTTTTTGCCATGTCATTAAAATGGGGATAAAAGACCATCTTGCCCTTGCACTTATTGAAAAATCTGATACCTTGCGTCCAAATTTCGGGTAGCTAAACGAAATAATTTGGACAAACTTTCTTCATAAAATTGTTCCTCTAGATCTTACGAATCCAACGCCACTGACGGCGCCAATTCGGATCTAAAACGAAGAAGTTATGGCCGAATTACTAACTGACCTGCACAAAATCCGAAACTGAACTTTAACATAACTTCAGTCAAGAATTTGACAATCTTAGGATGAAATTAAATTTGGATCCCTTCACATGATTTGTAGCCCTATCTCTTAACTTTATTTTCCTCAAGAATCAACTCAATCGGAGTTGTATAACTCCGAAAATCGCAAAATACTGAACCATGTTCAGAAAATTTTCCAACTTATAACCTATAACCCATCTCTTACTTAGGTTCAATCAATCTATTTCCATTTAATCTTCTAAAAATCATAATTCTTCATAAAAATGAACGTAATTGTCTTAGGAATCCAACGCTTTAAGAATCAAATCAATCGGATGTCAGACGAAAGATTTATAACAAAAGATTGCAAAAGGGTCGGAGTTCAAGCAAAATTTTCAAAACCTTAAATACCCACTTATAACTGAATTTTTCAAAAATCATATCTCTTAATTCAACTCAGAATTTGACGAATTTGGTGTCTATGGAAAGGTAAAAGGAAGCTCTACAACTTCCCTGAAGTACTCAAAATCAAATTAGGTCTTTAAAGGAGTCAAAACCTCAATCAAAGATTCTGTCCAAAACAGCTTTTCCTAAACGACTTCCAATTTTTAATCGCTCATAACTCCTAGTCCGGATATCGAAAAATTGCAAACTTTATGTCTACAGAAAACTCTTGACATAATCTACAAGTTTCATGTAGATCATTTTCTCCAATTTTGCATCAAACAAAAGTCAACTCTCAAAGTCAAACATTCTCTCTCCAAAAGTCAAACTTTCTAAATTCTTCAAATTTTCACACTTTTCTTTTAATTTTGCTATTTAACTTCATTTCAATCAACTCATCCACTTTCCTCTCATAATCCATATAAGTTCACTCAAATATCAAAGTCCTCAAAATTAAACAATTCTTTTCTCATAAATTATTTCTTAATTTAGCCAAATTTCCTTAAATTCATAATTTTCTCATCAATTTCTTCTCATTTAAAATTCATTTTAATATTTCTATTTTTCACCAAAATTGGGTCCAACACGTGTTGGAGTACGGATCCCACTTAGGATTTTGTCTCCCGGGTACATCGCAGAGACTTCTTCATATCTCCCGATCAGACATCTTGGTTATGTGCATCACCGATCTGCAAGATTCGCAACTAGTGCGCCAGCCAAATGGAAGATGAAGGTGATGCACATTCAAATTCTTCACTCACCTGCAATCGAGGACAACCGTGAAGTTATCCTATGCTCTAGAATCCACCTTTGATTCCGTGCTTTCCATCCTTTTATCGAGCCATATGGCTCCTACTTCATGAACATTCCCGGAATCACGAGCACTATATCTGCGATGGTCGAGGCCATCCTCTCGATCAAGGCCCACGCTTCAGTGCGGTGAGGTCAATCAACGATCCTCCGGCAAAGATCTAACATTCCCTTTCCTGATTCTTCACCCCATCATAAAATGTTGAACAAGCTGCTCATCGTGAATTTGATGATGGGGCACCGAGACAACAGATCCTAAAATCTGTTCCAAAAATCATACAAGGACTCGTCATAGTCTTGCTTGGCAGAATAGATTTCTTTCCTCATTGATGACGTCCTCGAGGCTGGAAAATACTTTTTTAGGAAAGCTTTTCTCAAGTTGGCCCAACTATGGTAGGCATTCGCGACATGCCTTGGGAGGCTCATGTACCACTCCCGGGCCTTTCCTTCTAGGGATAAGTGAAACACCTTCCACAACACATGATCTAGGGGAGCTCCTACGGGTTTCATGCTTTGATAAATCATTGTCAGCGCTTGTAAATGCATGTAGGGATCTTCTCTCGCCAAACCGTGAACTTTGGGGAGAGAATTGATCAATAACCCCTTAACTTTGAAATTCACGTCGAAGTTCGGGCAGGCTGCGGTGAAGGGGTCATAATTAACGTCCGAGGTCGTAGCTTCTCTGATCGTTCTACGCCTGTTGTTCCCTATGTTCTCATCGACTCTTTCTTGATCACCATTTAATCCATGATCTCCGTTCCTAGGTTGGTGACCGGAAATTCTTGATGCTCACCATTTCTCCTACTGATGTTCTAATGTGCTGGGGTTGCTTGCTCTCTTCGTCCTTCCTACGCCTTAAGTATCGCCGATTTAAGGTTGAAAATGAACTAACCTAAGTCTACGGGCATGCACAAAAGAAGTTCTCCTAAATTAGCTCACTAAAACCACAAATGACGTAAAGGGTTTAATTACTCATCGCTCGTCATGATCGTAGGAACTCGCCAGTGCGGCGAACAAAACAAAATGCGAATATTAGTCGCGATTTAATGTATGAACTCGTTGCGATTTAACGATGAACTCGTTGCGACGAATGATGAACTTGTCGCAGCCAAGAATCACAGCAAAGCACAATAACTCGAAATTAGGCACAATAAACAGGAACAATCAAACCAAACACTTAAAGCAAAACAGAATTAAGCTCACCAAACAAAATTAACACTAAAAAGATTGAAGCAAACAGAATATAAAAAAATTATTAAATGCAAAACAGAATGCAAACAACAAAACTATAATGTAAAAAAACACTTGGCTAACCTAGAAAACCAATTACTTTGGTTCCCCGGCAACGGCGCCAATTTGATCGCGGCTTATCGTTCAATCCTAAGATTGATCCTTGGAAACCGATCAAAATCAATTTATACCAAGAATTGCAACACAAGCTGCAACCTCGGGTCGACTCTTAAGGAACCAGTGCAGAATTGATTCTAAGACTAGCCTAATGTTTGAATTATGCAAGAAAGCAGTTAAAACGGGGGTTTGATTTAGTCTTTAAAATTAAAGAAAGCTAAGTATGAAATAAATGTTTTTGGGATTTTTGAAAGGCAAGACAATTTGAAATAATTAAGATTGAAAACAATTAACTAAAGTTCTCCAGAAAATACAGCTAGGGTCATCATCATTCAAAATAAATGTCAGGGTTTAAAATCCACTAAGTTTCGAAAACACAACCTTAACAACTCGTTAAGTCCAAGATTTAATTGATCAACTCGATAAATTAAAACTTGTTAAAACCCTTAGTGTATGGTATGAAATGATTTATGCAATAAATCAATCAGATAATAACATAACCAACTTAACCAAACACAACTAGGCAGATTAGGTTAATTAATGCAAAATCTGACTGATATACATGAGACTTCATGTATTCAGGCACAATATTCAGCACAAACCAATCCTTAACATAGATCAAAGTTTAACATCCTACTAAACTATAGCAAGATTCATTCGGTCATACAATGTAATCTCCAACTCAGAGTTGTTACAAAACCATGACAAAAATTCAAAACAGCTATCGATTACCCCTTGAAGCTCATGGAACTCATACCGTTGCTACATCTTCAGGAGATCCAACGCCTTAGCCACGCATGAGGCCGAGTGAGTCCATCACTGCTGGAATATCACCTCGGTCCATGACTCCAACGACGAGCAGCTTGAGAATGGGTGCGATTTAATGATAGAAGAGATGAAGATGATGATGGTGGATGTCGCCCTGAGGTGGCGCGAATCGCAAAACAGAGGAAACAAAACTATCAAAAAATGGAGAAGATGAAGGATGGAGAGCTACTGGGAATGCGTCATTCTCTTTAACCTAAAATGGAAGGTTTTATAGAGCCGTAAGCGGGCCAGTCGTAATAATGGATAATTTTGCTATTTATGGTCGGGGTATCCACATTCGTCGCGACTAATGAATAAAGTTCGTCATGATTTAATGAAAATGGTCACCGTTGCATTTAATTAATTTATACCAAATAACTTCGTTGCGGCGAATGTCTGCGTTGGTTCGTCCCTACTAATGGATGGCTTCTCACGACGTGTTAACTTCTCTTGTTGACTCCAATTGTTCCTACAAAATACAACACATTTGCAGTATAATTGTCCCAATAAAAGTTATGCAGAAATTAATATCAAATGACAACAAAATACTGACAATGTGCAAATTATAAAAGCTCGATATGAGGAACCAATTTAAGCACAAAAATCATGAATTAGGAGTCAACAAGTGCATAATTACTTAAGAAAACAGGGCCAATTTATAGTATAAATTTGGCTCAATCACATGCACCTCTGAACTCTAATACACAAGCTCTCAGCATATCCTCAACAGTCTTGATCGTCCATACACTCGCCTTATCTCGTCTCGAGGATGAATTAACGATCAAATTCGACTCGCACTCCATAGCCGATCGCAAACTCCTCCGTAACTCGAGTAAATCTGGGATCCCTATCTGACACTATCGATATTGGGACCCCATGTAGTCGCATAATCTCTGACACATACTTTTGGGCCAACTGATCGAGGGTGTTGCTCTCCCTCACTGGCAAGAAGTGAGCCGATTTAGTCAACCGGTCCACTATGACTCAGATCGCATCATGCTGCCTCGGCATCCTAAGCAATCCCATAATGAAATCCATAATAATTCATTCCTACTTCCACTCCGGAATGGGTAACGACTGCAATCTCGCAACTGGGGCTTGGTGCTCAGCCTTAACCTGCTGGCACGACAAACATCGAGAAAAAAAACTCTGCTACTTGCCACTTTATGCTTGGCCCCCAAAAATGCAACTTAAGGGTATTATACATCTTGGTAGTACCAGGATGCATAGCATAGGCAGCCACATACGCCTCCTCTAGAATCTCTCGCCTTAAATCCTCCACATCTAGAACACGTAATCTCTGTCCCAACCACAAAGTCCCATCTCTCAACTCAAAATCAGAAAGCAATCCAAATCTGACTCTATCTATCAATCTCACTAACACGGGGTCCTGATCCTGAACCATCCTGATCTGATCCTGCAACATCGGTCTAAGCCTCAAAGTAGCTAACAGAGCTCCATCCTGACTCAAATCTATCTGCACATTCAGAGCTCTCAACTGAATCAAACTAGGCAATCTACCAATTTGAATCTGAGTCGCACTGATGTGAGATCTCCTACTCAAAGCATCTGCCACCACATTGGCCTTCCCTGGGTGGTACTCAATAGTGCAGTCATAATCCTTCAGTAGCTCAATCCATCTCCTCTGCCTCAGATTCAACTCTCGCTGACTCAACAGATATCTCAGACTCTTATGATCGGTGAAGATCTGGAACGTCTCACCATACAAATAATGTCTCCAGATCTTCAGAGCAAACACAACTGCAGCTAACTCCAAATCATGCACTGGGTAATTCATCTCGTGAGACCTCAACTGTCTCGAAGCATAAGCTATCACTCTCCCATGCTGCATCAGAACACATCCTAAACCCTGCTGCGAGGCATCACTGAAAACCTCAAAGCCTCCAGGTCCAGAGGGCAAGGCTAACACCGGCGCCGAAGTCAGCCGATGTTGCAATTCCTCAAAACTCCTCTGACACTCATCGGTCCATCCAAAGACCACATTCTTCCTCAGAAGTTTTATCAAAGGGGCTGAGATCACTGAAAACCCCTCGATAAACCTCCAGTAATATCCTATTAATCTGAGGAAACTCCGAACCTCAGACACATTCCTCGGGATCTCCCAACTCCTCACTACCTCAATCTTGTGAGGATCCACCCGGATACCCTCACCAGACACAATGTGCCCTAGAAATACTATCTCATCAAGCCAAAATTCACACTTAGTGAATTTGGCATACAGCTGCCTCTCTCTCATAATCTGCAAAACAATCCTCAGATGCTCCGTATGCTCCTGCTTACTCCTCGAATATACCAGAATGTCATCAATGAAAACTATCACAAACTGATCCAGGTAGGGCTGAAAGACCTTATTCATCAAGTCCATGAAGGCTGCCGGGGTATTAGTCAACCCAAATGGCATCACTAGGAACTCGAAATGCCCGTACCTGCTCCTAAAAGCACTCTTAGGCACATCGGCCTCTGCTATCCTCAACTGATAATATCTAGATCTCAAATCCAACTTAGTAAACACCTGAGCTCCTTGCAACTGATCAAATAAATCATCGATCCTAGGCAGTGGATATTTATTCTTAACTATAACCCGATTCAACTGCCTGTAATCGATACACAGCCTCAAAGTCCCTTCCTTCTTCTTCACAAATAACACCGAGCTCCCGGTGAAACACTTACCGATAAATCCCTTATCCAAGCTCTCTGAATCGAAGTCTTAAGCTCCCTCGGCCCACCGTGCCATCCTATATGGAGGTATAGATATAGGAGCGGTACCTAGAACGAGGTCAATCTCAAACTCCGTTTCCCGATCCGGCGGCAAACCCGGTAACTCATCGAGAAACACATCTGGAAATTCCCTGATCACGGGAATATCATGCAGCCTCTGCTCTACTCTAGAATCAACCACGTGAGCCAGATAGGCCTCACAACCTCCCTGCATCAACCTTAAGGCACGCAGAAACGAAATCATCCTAGTTGGCACTGCCTGACTAATATCTCGAAAAACAACTCTAGGCTGACCAGGAGACTCTAACACGACCTCCTTGGTACAACAATCCATAACAGCCCTATGAGCAATAAGCCAATCCATCCCCAAAATCACACCTATCTCTCTCAGAGGCAACACTATCAGTCTGCACTCAACTCTGACTGATCAATCACAATCAGACACCCCTTGCAGACCTCTCTCAAAACTGTCGTACTACCTAGAGGTGTACTCACCTCTAGCCCATACTGTAATCTCTCCCTATTACAATGCAGTCTACATGCCACATGCGGTGCAACAAATGAATGCGTGGATCCTGGATCTATCAAAGCAAAAGCCTCAAAGTCAAAGATTAGAAGCACACCAGCTACCACATTTGGGGAATCCTGAGCCTCCTGTCGAGTCATGGCATAGACTCTAGCCTGGGACTGCTATCGTTGCCAGTCCCTCATCCTCACTACTGATCCTCACCGGCCTCGACCTCGCCTGCCGCCCCTAAATCTCGATCCACCTCCACGGCTCTGCACTGCAGTGGTATTCACCGATCTACTACCATAGTGGATCGGGCCTCTACAAGTAAGGACACACTCGGATCGATGGTCCATGGAGCCACACTTGAGACACGCTCTAATAAATCTCCAGACTCCCTACGCTCTCCTCTCACAATACTCACACAGCGGAAGACTCGGCTCGAACCTCTAGCACCATTATGACCACTACCAGACCGAGCAAATCGCCCTCGCCCAATCTGGATCGTCTACCTCCTCCA
This sequence comes from Erythroxylum novogranatense, assembly GCA_029891385.1. NCBI lineage: Eukaryota > Viridiplantae > Streptophyta > Magnoliopsida > Malpighiales > Erythroxylaceae > Erythroxylum > Erythroxylum novogranatense. Next base: position 66,492,089 of record CM057231.1, on the reverse strand, counting down.
GATGACCAAGGATCCGCTCGACGCCATCAATCCTCTACTCACTACCGGCTCGCCGCCGCCTCTACCCCACGGGCCCGTCTAAACTCACTTGGTTTCGCCTCGAAGCCGCCGACTCTCATTGTTGTAGTTCTCGGCTCATAAAGGTACCCAATCTGATCGGGCTAACACAGCACGGATCTCAGTTAAGCCCTCCTCAATCTTCTAACCTATCGACTCAAGCAACCAAGACAGTGTACCCCATCACCATTAAACCGCACCTCATACTCGCCATCATCGACCCTCGCCTCAACTCAAGGAATTCCTGCATCTTCATCTCTAAATAAACCTTGGGCATGAAGTTATCTCTGAATGCCCTCAGAAAATCATCCCATAATAGCATGCAGGGCCTGGCGGAACTGCCCGGAACAGTCTTCCACCACTGATAAGCCGGACCCTGAAGTAGAGAAACTGCATAGTCTAAGCGCTCCTCAGAGTCACAGTCCATCTGATCGAGCACTCCTCTGTCCTCTCCAACCATCCTCACCGCAGGTCTCGTGCTACTATAAGTCAATCACCACCACATGCAGCCTATCATACCTCCTCTCCCGTCTCACGGGAACTCTAGGAGGTAACTCCTCAGAATGAGGCATAGAGGACTCTCTACTAGCTCCCACTGATCCTAGGTCAGCTGGTTGATCCACTTGATCTCCAAGAACGGATGACCTATAACAAACAAGAATCTGACCAATTTCTGCTTTTCTCATAAAAATTTCAAGCCTACAATACACTATACCCAAAAGATGCCAAACCATGCTCTGATACCACCTAATGTAGCGCCCCCTTACCGTAGGGTACGCACCGGGACGCCCGTGGGTCGTTCCGACGCATATCCCACAGCAAGGAAGTGCTACTAACAAAATAATTACTAAACACTCGCATGGCATCAATACAATTTAAACCGAATTAAGCAAATCACTAAATTTTAAAACCATAATAATCTTTCATTTCACATTACTAACTGAAATATAGACAAGTCTATCAGTCCCCTACAGTCTCAATACAGTATCTCACAAAGGAAACTGATACAAACGTCTATACTAAGTCATCCCCAAAAATCGTCCCAGCTGACCGACCTGTGAGCCATCGCTTCACTTGCCCACGTACTCTCACGGCAGAAAGTGTCTACCACGGGAGCTAGGAATCTATTAACGTTGTCCTGAAAAATAATTGCAATGTTGGGTGAGTTTGCGAACTCAATGAGAAACCATCATCGATGGTTCACCCAACTCATGCATATACACACGATATATCACATAGTCACACGATAACACATTCAAAACACTATAAGACAATTTACACATTTTCACAATAACATGAATAAGATATACCACTGCGCAATCGCCACATAATACACGCATTCTCAATTTGCCCAATAAAGTCAGATGCATAATGCATGCCAATTCTCATTTTATGTCAGTGTTGTGACTGAGCGTCAATAATGTCCCAATTCGGGCACATTACACAGTAATCGCATTTTTAGGCAAGTAAGGGAGCCCTCAGGGTATGCACTACTGCTCGCTCACACTAGGGATAGGAGAGCCCTCTGGGTATGCACTACTCCCTTTCGGCCTTAGGCCATTTCACTGATAATCGAGCTTAAAGCTCTGATCGCTAATTGCATCAGTCACAACTGTTTATTTAACGATTTTAATCATGCCTAGCATGCATTCACACTTGCACAATCAATGACATCTATATATATCAATCGATTCTATTTATCGCATTCAAAACATTTATTCACAATTTCAACACATCTATTTCACAGTTACAAACACTCATATTGGCAAACAACTCACATATTCATAGAACATTTAACACACAAAAATTAAGGAACCAACTAGGTTACTCATCTGTAACTTCCGAACTACTGCCTGGAAGTCCCAGCAATATCCGTGGACTGACGATCCAACGGTGCCTCTATAACAATTTAAACAAATTCTCATTACTAGATGCTCAATCAAAGAAATTCGATAATGCACATGTCTTAATTCAAAGCTGTACGATGCATGTTCATGATTTTTCGGAGCCAAAATCCAATTTAGCTATCTCTTGCCTCACAACAAAAATTCACTATTTACTAGATCAATAGCATTCCCGAGGTTCAAATTCACTCACTTAAGTCCCCAATTAAACTGCAATTTGTCAAAACATAACTCTTAAGTTGCACTAGGAACTGAAATTGACTCTCTTTCGATAATTGCGATCCTGCTAATTAGAATTCAAACTCTCAATCTTTACCACAATTGTAGACATCTCTCTCTAGTTCATAACGAATCAAGAATCGCCTCAATTGGAGGTCTACACTATAAAATATGCCCCAAAAACCAAATTGATTCCATTCAAAATTTGTCCCTCGCCGCGACCAAGGATCTCTCGCCGCAGCCTGGAAAGGGACGCTCGGCGCGGCATGGAAACACGCTCGTCGCGGCAAAGACCTTCCACGAGATGCGTCGCAACGTAAGGGAAGGGACTCATCGCAGCGAAGATCCACGCGCTCGTCGCGGCGTCTCGATCCGCTTCGTCATGCGCAAGCACAAGATCGACTTCGTCGCGACGAGGCCAATCAAAGCGTCATGAAAAGTGACGACTTCGTCATCTCCAAATCAATTTTTCACCTTTCTCTCTCTAAAAACCAGTATTAAACACTCTCAACTACCCATATCTCTAGCATTTAAACTCATTAATACATCAAACAACAATAAATAGCAACATTAAAAACATCAAACTCACCAAATCAAAGCTCAAATCCGTAAACGTCCGAAAATCCTCCAACAAGCTCCAACACCGATTTTCACCTTCAAAACTCAACTCTCTTCATCTTCCTCAAGAATCAAACTAAGCTTGGTGTAGGGAGTGGTAGCAACAAGAAATGATCAGAGGTTAGACACCAAGGAGAATGGAAAATCTCCAACGAAGAGAAGAAGGATTTTGCCCTAGGAGAGAATGTCTTTCTTTGATTTTCAAAACCTTAAGTATAAATATAAAGGGTTGATTTAAAACCTATAGATTATAGTCCTCAAATTCATTCAATTACCATCTCTAAATTTCAATGGCTCATCATAAAAATTCCTAAACTCACAAATCTAAATTTTCCAAGTCAATTGCCAATCAATTTCAGAACCGGAATCTAATTCATCAGTCTCTAAGACATTTTCCCAGTTCAGACCCATAACACTAAAAATTCCGGAAGAATTCCTATAATTCCTCAAGAATATAAAACACACGATCATATACTCCAATTTCAATTTCCAATCCAAAAATTCAATCCACATTATCTGTTAAACCCCAAATAAATCATATCTAACATAATTATCTCAAAATTTTCAATTCAAAACATAATCACAATTAAAATGCCGAAAAATCATGAATGCATGTCACTATGTATATGCATATGCAATTAATTCATCCCTCTAAAGCTAGAGGTCAATGAATGTTCAATGAATAAATGCAGCAACAGTCCTACCCGTACCAATTTACCAAAATAACCCTCATAACGGTAACGAGATGCTACAATTGTTTTGTGTATTAGCATAAGTTTTGTGAAAACAAAGATGTTAGAATTTTGTTTGATTGGATCACATTTCGATTTTTTTTTATAAAAACAAGTGCTGGATTTTTTTTTCATAGAATCCAATTTCGGTTTTGATAAAATACTAAGTGCTGGTTTTTTATTGTCATGGAATAAGTTTCGGTTTTAATAAAAACTAGTGCTAGAATTTTTTGTCATAACAAAGAATCGGTTTTCTAAAAATCTAGTGCTGGAATTTTGTTTTTCAAAGTGACAAATTTCGGTTTTACTATATGCCATTACATTTTGTTTACTGAATGGGTCGGATCATATGAGCGAAGAGTTTGAAGCGTAAGATCCAAGTCCAAGAAGAACACTTTTGGGCCTAAAAGGATTGTATTTTTTTATGTTTATAGGATGGACAATCAAAAGTCGCTTTATTAGTTCATGTGATGAATGGAGAAATGAATGCTTATAATATGTGATATTAAGTGATTGCATGTCATTTAGAAAATTGCCAACCCTAGGACTTGCCATGCATTCATTATGTATGAGATATATAATGAAACAATATAGGATGGATAATAAATTGCATCTAGACAAGATGGTAATTAAAAGCTTAAAGCCCAAAAATATTGAGTGGGAGAGGATGCTCATGTGAGAGTCCACGGTCTCCAAATGATGGCCCATTTGCATGTGGTGAAGTGTTACTCCCCATCGGAGGGCATGGATCCTAGATCTTGCATGGTGTGGGTCTCTTTAGGGATAAGTCCACTTATTGATAGCAAATGTGACCTCCCACCGAGGCATGGTTTGCAGGTATCTTTAGTGTATGAATCAAATGGTTATACACTCAACATCTTTATCAATAAATTGCCTACTATAACAATATCTTTCTAGTGAGAGAAAGAAAAGGCTAAGAGCCTAGAGAGGCTAAGTTAGTAGAAAGAATACTTTGTGTAAGAGACCTGAAGAGGCTTTGGAAGGGAAGAAAAGAATACTTGTAAAATCGAAGAAGTATAGTGAAATCTCAGAACGAACTATGAGGACTGGATGTAGCCCAAGGTTCGGGGTGAACCAGTATAAAGTCGCAGCAAACTTCTCTCGAAAGATGGAGTATGGGTTTTGGATCTTGGGAGTTGGTCGCGGCGAAGCTAGAGGTTGGTCGTAGCAAACTTCTCTCGAAAGATGTTCGCCACGATGAACCCACCTGTAACATCCCACCCCCTACTGGAAGGATAAAATAGTAAATTTGTCATAGGATGGGATTGATAGGGAATAATTAGTACTGTTCATGCAAAATAGGATTGATACACAGTAGCAATTGTGCATATGAACTTACTGTACATGCATACATGACATTCCCGGTTTTCGTGCCTAAGATAATTTTATTGGGATTAGCGTGATTCTTGGGTTTGGAAAATTATTCTGAGTGCGTCATAAATTGTTTTCTATTTTAAGGGATTTTTAGGAATTTTTCTGGATTTTTTCGGAGAAAATTCCGAATCAAAAAATCGCCAATCGATTTAACCTATCGATTTTCAGAGTAAAATTTCTACCCAATGGCACTATATTATTGGGTATATTATTTTGGAATTGAAATGGGGGTCAATTGAGTTGATTGGGTTAATTTTTGATCTGGATTAAAGAAATAATTAGTTGACTTTTCTTTAAACGTTTGACCAATGAGATTTTGCCAACATAAACCTTCATTAAATGCCTCTTATCCTTGTTATTCGGTGATGTTGCCTAAAAGAAGATGAATGCATGAATTATTTTGTCTATAACCGAAAAGTGGCTTTGATTAAAGTATATTAATAAGTTTTCTTTGACTTTTCTTTAAATCCAGCAACAAATCATATTTGGCCAACTATGGTCTTCATTAATTGTTTCTCACTTGGTTCATCGGTTTTCCTTCGAGAAAAGCAAGTTATTAGCTAACCCATCCGAAGCTTCCTTTCCCATTTTGGTGAGCCTCGTCGATTTTCGCTTTTAAAACTCCTCCTCCAAAACCTTACAAGCTCTTTCATGAAATCAAGTTCTTAGCTTGCATTGATGATGATGTCTTTACTTGGAATTAGAAGAAGTGGTTAGCAAGGGTAGTTAAGAAGAAAGTGAAGAGAAGAAAGGATTGGAAGCTAATAGGTAAGTGATTTTCTTTAAGTGTTAAATGATGTTTTAGCATGACTTTAATGCCACGGTAGGGAGAGGCATTTAATGAAAGTTAGAGTGCATTTATTTTGATTCTTGATGCATTAAATTGATGTCTATAATGGCTTGAATTGATGTGTATAAAGCTAGGTTAAGGATGAATTGAAAGAAGTAGGATAGAAGTGGTTATGGCTTGATTTTGAATTGAACATGGATGACTAACCTTGCATAGGAATTAAGACATTGAGTGCTGTCAATTTTTGTGTATTAACCCTAGGATATGTATGAATGGTATAAGAACCGATTTGTGTTATTTGGATGCTTAATGATGTGTTAAAGGCATTGGAAATGATAGAAACTAAGATTGAACCAAATCTGGAAATTTAGGGCTTTAATCGATTGCACTGTTTTGAGTATAACTAATTGCTTAGTTATGTAAATGAGGTGAGGTTTGTGGCCACTTAAACTTTGGGATGTTAGCTACATTTTTGTGTGAAATAGGCATTGTCCAATGTTAGCTTGAAGAGGGTGCAATTTGGCTTGGAAAGTTACTGCTCATGACTGGAATGAACAGTACCCGAAATCATACCCTTGAGTTTTGCAAATTTTTATGAATTAATTGAGAAGGAATTAGGATAAATGGATTAGATGGAAAATTGAAGCCTATTAAGTTATCTTTCTAATGTCACTGATTTTGCAATTTTTTGATATGTACAGTAGGAGTTATGGACTGATGAGTGTTGGCTGTTTTTATGCATTGACTGAAAGCTTCCTTTCCCATTTTGGTGAGCCTAAATCGATTTTCTGTTTTTAAAACTCCTCCCTCCAAAACCTTACAAGCTCTTTCATGAAATCAAGTTCTTAGCTTGCATTGATGATGATGTCTTTACTTGGAATTAGAAGAAGTGGTTAGCAAGGGTAGTTAAGAAGAAAGTGAAGAGAAGAAAGGATTGGAAGCTAATAGGTAAGTGATTTTCTTTAAGTGTTAAATGATGTTTTAGCATGACTTTAATGCCACGGTAGGGAGAGGCATTTAATGAAAGTTAGAGTGCATTTATTTTGATTCTTGATGCATTAAATTGATGTCTATAATGGCTTGAATTGATGTGTATAAAGCTAGGTTAAGGATGAATTGAAAGAAGTAGGATAGAAGTGGTTATGGCTTGATTTTGAATTGAACATGGATGACTAACCTTGCATAGGAATTAAGACATTGAGTGCTGTCAATTTTTGTGTATTAACCCTAGGATATGTATGAATGGTATAAGAACCGATTTGTGTTATTTGGATGCTTAATGATGTGTTAAAGGCATTGGAAATGATAGAAACTAAGATTGAACCAAATCTGGAAATTTAGGGCTTTAACTGATTGCACTGTTTTGAGTATAACTAATTGCTTAGTTATGTAAATGAGGTGAGGTTTGTGGCCACTTAAACTTTGGGATGTTAGCTACATTTTTGTGTGAAATAGGCATTGTCCAATGTTAGCTTGAAGAGGGTGCAATTTGGCTTGGAAAGTTACTGCTCATGACTGGAATGAACAGTACCCGAAATCATACCCTTGAGTTTTGCAAATTTTTATGAATTAATTGAGAAGGAATTAGGATAAATGGATTAGATGGAAAATTGAAGCCTATTAAGTTATCTTTCTAATGTCACTGATTTTGCAATTTTTTGATATGTACAGTAGGAGTTATGGACTGATGAGTGTTGGCTGTTTTTATGCATTGACTGAAAGCTTCCTTTCCCATTTTTGGTGAGCCTCGTCGATTTTCTGTTTTTAAAACTCCTCCCTCCAAAACCTTACAAGCTCTTTCATGAAATCAAGTTCTTAGCTTGCATTGATGATGATGTCTTTACTTGGAATTAGAAGAAGTGGTTAGCAAGGGTAGTTAAGAAGAAAGTGAAGAGAAGAAAGGATTGGAAGCTAATAGGTAAGTGATTTTCTTTAAGTGTTAAATGATGTTTTAGCATGACTTTAATGCCACGGTAGGGAGAGGCATTTAATGAAAGTTAGAGTGCATTTATTTTGATTCTTGATGCATTAAATTGATGTCTATAATGGCTTGAATTGATGTGTATAAAGCTAGGTTAAGGATGAATTGAAAGAAGTAGGATAGAAGTGGTTATGGCTTGATTTTGAATTGAACATGGATGACTAACCTTGCATAGGAATTAAGACATTGAGTGCTGTCAATTTTTGTGTATTAACCCTAGGATATGTATGAATGGTATAAGAACCGATTTGTGTTATTTGGATGCTTAATGATGTGTTAAAGGCATTGGAAATGATAGAAACTAAGATTGAACCAAATCTGGAAATTTAGGGCTTTAACTGATTGCACTGTTTTGAGTATAACTAATTGCTTAGTTATGTAAATGAGGTGAGGTTTGTGGCCACTTAAACTTTGGGATGTTAGCTACATTTTTGTGTGAAATAGGCATTGTCCAATGTTAGCTTGAAGAGGTGCAATTTGGCTTGGAAAGTTACTGCTCATGACTGGAATGAACAGTACCCGAAATCATACCCTTGAGTTTTGCAAATTTTATGAATTAATTGAGAAGGAATTAGGATAAATGGATTAGATGGAAAATTGAAGCCTATTAAGTTATCTTTCTAATGTCACTGATTTTGCAATTTTTTGATATGTACAGTAGGAGTTATGGACTGATGAGTGTTGGCTGTTTTTATGCATTGACTGAAAGCTTCCTTTCCCATTTTGGTGAGCCTCACGATTTTCTGTTTTAAAACTCCTCCTCCAAAACCTTACAAGCTCTTTCATGAAATCAAGTTCTTAGCTTGCATTGATGATGATGTCTTTACTTGGAATTAGAAGAAGTGGTTAGCAAGGGTAGTTAAGAAGAAAGTGAAGAGAAGAAAGGATTGGAAGCTAATAGGTAAGTGATTTTCTTTAAGTGTTAAATGATGTTTTAGCATGACTTTAATGCCACGGTAGGGAGAGGCATTTAATGAAAGTTAGAGTGCATTTATTTTGATTCTTGATGCATTAAATTGATGTCTATAATGGCTTGAATTGATGTGTATAAAGCTAGGTTAAGGATGAATTGAAAGAAGTAGGATAGAAGTGGTTATGGCTTGATTTTGAATTGAACATGGATGACTAACCTTGCATAGGAATTAAGACATTGAGTGCTGTCAATTTTTGTGTATTAACCCTAGGATATGTATGAATGGTATAAGAACCGATTTGTGTTATTTGGATGCTTAATGATGTGTTAAAGGCATTGGAAATGATAGAAACTAAGATTGAACCAAATCTGGAAATTTAGGGCTTTAACTGATTGCACTGTTTTGAGTATAACTAATTGCTTAGTTATGTAAATGAGGTGAGGTTTGTGGCCACTTAAACTTTGGGATGTTAGCTACATTTTTGTGTGAAATAGGCATTGTCCAATGTTAGCTTGAAGAGGGTGCAATTTGGCTTGGAAAGTTACTGCTCATGACTGGAATGAACAGTACCCGAAATCATACCCTTGAGTTTTGCAAATTTTTATGAATTAATTGAGAAGGAATTAGGATAAATGGATTAGATGGAAAATTGAAGCCTATTAAGTTATCTTTCTAATGTCACTGATTTTGCAATTTTTTGATATGTACAGTAAGAGTTATGGACTGATGAGTGTTGGCTGTTTTTATGCATTGACTGAAACCTAGTTGGATTGGCACATTTAGTGCACATTCGGATTTGGAAGAATTTTAGTAATTTTTGTGAATTGAATTGGAGTTGGAAATGTACTAAAGAGTTCTAGATGACACATTGATCTTGAAAATTACACATGGCTTATAATTTTTTGGAAATCAGATGTGGGAGATATGGAATTTCAAAATCTGAACCTACATTGTGATGTTAAGTGCTGATTAGGTCAGAAACTTGCATAACAGATTTGAAACTTTTAGAGGCTGAATTGGAGTGTGGTTATTTCAGGAAGAATTTAATTTTGAGGATTTTATCTTTTCAGGGATATAAAGTGGTTATTTGTTTGACTTGTATACAGGGAGATATGATTGATAGAAAATTACTGCTCAAATTGAGTGATTTCAGGGACAGCAACTTTGAGTGAATTATTTGACCTAGTTAGTAAGGGAATTGAAATTTGGGTTGTTTCATGAAAGTTGTAGATAACATTGTGACCTTGATGAGCATATTTATTGTATAACTTTTGACTGCATAGAATGAAAGATAGTGAATTTCAATGACATTACATTTTAGGAAGTGAATGTGTGGGCAGTAGCTTCAATGGGACTTTTGACACCTTAGGGGTGAAATTGATTTTCTGGTCTAAAGGAAACTTGTAGAGGGTTTCATTATCTTTCCAACAAGGTATAGTTTGCATTCTTCTGAAATGTGTAGAAAGAGATATGATAGGTTGAATTTGGTTGGAAAAGCAGGAAAAGAGAAGGAAATAAGGGCTAGTAATTGTTGAATTTTGGTTTCCTTCGTGAATAACTTTTCCGTTCGACGTCTGATTGACCTGATTCTTGAGGCATCGGATTCAGTGAATATTTAATTTCATTTTCTGAGAAATTGGGAATTTTTGAACGAAAAATTGACGTGGTTCCGGGTAAAAGTCTATATAATCACTGTTTTATTACATTGGGGACCTATAGAGGTCCAAATTGCGCACCATCAGCACCAATAGGTTTCTAATTTTTTAGACGGACTTTCTGATGGGAAAAAATGGGATTAGGGCTGGGAATTCATGAACATGCATATTTCATCTATTTTGCATCCGTAATTCATTCGGATTGAATAGTTAGTGACTCGTACCTTCTTTGCTTCTTATAGAGGCCTCAGTGGAGCGTCGTTCGATAACTGACGTGGCGAAAACTTCCCGACATTAGCTCGGAAGTAATATGTGAGTAACCTAGTTGGTTTCTCAAGCTATGTGTGTTTACTATTTTATGCATTGATGCCATGTGGAGATAATGGATGGATATGTGTGTCTGATTTTGATTGATTTCAGACCATGGGTGTCCGAAATATTGGAATTTGATATTGAAGTGCTATTGTGTGTAAATGACTGGGAATGCATCAATGTAATAAATTGTAAATGTATATGATTGAAATACCGGACCGAAGGTCCGAAGGAATAGGAAATGACATTGATTGTAAATGGGAATTGGAACATATGCATTCATGCATAATGGCATGATCGATAGATAAAAGCGGTTGTGGCCGGAAGCGACCGTATCGGGCATATCACGCCTGCGTATATGAGCTTAAAGCTCAACGCGCAGGACCTCTGGTCCAGCGTATTTGAGCCATGGCTCGATATATCGAGGCATTTAGGCCCGATGTTTATCGAGCCGCGAGCTCAACGCAATAATGCTGTCCATTGGAGCAGCCAGCGCAGTCCAACCACTGAAATGAAAATGGAAAGTGTCGCATGTGCATCATTTAAATGTAAGCTGTTCAATGTGAATTGTATTAAAAGCTAAGCGCCTTACATTTGAAAATGTGATTGTATGTATTATTTGGTAAATTGATTTAATATGCATGAATTGAGTGAACCATCGATGATGGTTTCTCACTGAGTTCACAAACTCACCCAACATTGTAATTATTTTTCAGGAATTGAAGATTACCCCGTTAGTGAAACGGGAGTATGATTACTACAAGAGAGTCAGAGTTTGAAGTCGGGATCAGTTCACGTCTGCGTTTGAGTCTTTCTGATTTATATGTAAATTTGTATTTCCGCATATGTGTACTATTATGACAGAGGGCCCAATTGATTAGTGCCGTATTGTAATTTGATTACGGAAATAGTACTTTGGTTGAAAATGTTTTCGTATCGCGGGCCCCAAATTGGGTACTGGTTTTCGCGCACTCGATTGTTTTCAAAAAAGAAAAATGTATTACTGAGTTTTGAAAATGTTTTGATTGCTCTAGCATACCACTCTCGTGAGATACGGACTCGGATATCACCATCGATATCGGGTTCGGGTCTTACGGAAGTGGGGTGCTACACCACCACTTTACACGCTACAAATCCTTTCAATTTGAACCCCTTCCGACCCTACTCTCACGTGATCCCTACCCGACGGCCTCGAAATGATTTCCTCAGAGTAAGGGAACTGGATTTGGGCTAAACATTGTTTGGTATCAGAGTGATAGTTAGACTTCGAAAAAAAGGTCCAAAACTCTTGGTATCAAAGCTTAGGCTTTTCTTAGGTTTAGAATGTATAATAGAATGAATTGTATGGTATTTGCAATGTGAACTGATTGATTGCATTAAGTGACATGCATATCATGCATACATGTAAGAAATAAGATTGAAATGTAAGCTAATCATTAGTGTTTCAATTGAAAGAGTAAGATGCCACATCGTGGAAGGACACGAGGAGTTTTGCAAGGATCAGTTGCACTTGACTCTTTGCCAAGAGAGGAGAGCACTGAAGAGTCAGCAGCCACAGGAAATGCTGAGGCTTCTGTAGGGTTTGATAGTGGGCCTTTTCGATCCGCAGGAGCTAACGCATGAGTCACCAGTTCCGCAGGAGCAAATGCCTCCACTAGATCCGAGAATGTTCTAGGCTTTTGCTTAGGCCTTTGTCTAGGCCATAGGTCAGATGCCACAATCATCTTCTTTGGCATTAGTTAAGAAAGGGAAGTAGTTTAATAAGCTGAGGAAGTATGGGGCAGTGGACTTCTATGGAAATACTAATCCAAAAGAAGAAGAGAAATGGCTAAGGAAGATAGAAAGGGTGTTAGAGCAGATGGACTGTGAAGATGAGGAAAAAGTGGAATATGTCGCTAGTTTGGTTTGGGGAGATGCCTTACATTAGTGGGAATGTATTCCAAGGAGTCAGATGAGACTGCTAGTGTTGACATGGAAAGATTTCTTAGCTACTTATAAGAAAAAGTACCTATCTGAGGTGTATACTCAATAAAAGCAGAGAGAGTTTCTGAGTCTCACCTAAAGAGAAATGACGGTGAGTGAGTATGAGCGCCAGTTTACACAGCTATTCCAGTATGCAGCAGAGATGATGATGAGTGAAACGTCATAGGTTTGAATTGGGGTTACGCCTAGCTATCAGAGAGAAATTGGTGGTACAAAATTTTTGTGACTTTCAATAACTGGTTGAAGCAGAACTGAGGGTTGAAAATATTAAAAATATAAAGAGTGTCGTAAACAAAAAGAAAAAGGAGAGAGAATAGTTTAAGAGGGGAAATGGCGCTCCTATACTAGAGAGGAGTGTTAGGACCTTACCTAGTGGTCTGAGGAGAGGAGTAGTGGTGTGAACATGTCCAGACAGATGAGGACTGTTTCTTATCAAGCCTTAATGGCTAGAGGCAATAGAAGAAGAGTGAGGGATAAGCCACCCAGTTCCAAGTGTGAAAGTCAAGCCCGCCTATAGTTGTTTCGGAGTAGAGAAAATGGTAAGGAAAGGGTGTGAAGCATTTTTGGCCTATGTGGTAGACAAGAAGGCAGATGGAGGAAAATTAGAAGAAATTCCCATAGTCATGGAATTCTCAGATGTCTTTCCAGAGGAATTGCCAGGACTACCATCTTCTAGGAAAATTGAGTTTCTCGTTGAACTTCTTCCAAGTACTGCACCGATCTCAATTCTGCCTTATAAAATGGCTCAAATGGAATTGAAAGAGCTTAAGGAGCAATTAGAAGAATTGTTGGAGAAAGGGTACGTTAGGCCAAGCTTTTCTCCTTGGGAAGAACCGGTCCTTTTTGTAAAGAAGAAAGATGGATTGTTGAGAATGTGTGTGGATTACCGAAAGCTCAACCATGTCACTATCAAGAATCGATATTCGCTCTCATGCATGGATGATTTGTTTGACCAATTGCAAGGCACAAAAATCTTCTCCAAGATAGATCTGAAATCAAGTTATCATCAGTTGAGGATAAAGGAGTTTTATGTGTCAAAGACAACTTTTAGAACACGGTATGGGTATTTTGAGTTTTTAGTTATGCCCTTTGGATTGACGAATACCCCTATAGCTTTCATCGACTTGATGAATAGAGTTTTTAAATCTTTCTTAGCCAATTTATCATTATCTTTATTGATGATATATTGGTTTATTCCAAGAGTGATAAGAAGCATGAAGAACATTTAAGAATTGTTTTAGAGACACTGAGAAAGAATGAGTTGTATGTCAAATTTGACAAATGTGAATTTTGGCTAAAGGAAGTGGCATTTCTTAGACATGTGATTTCGGAGCAAGGAGTACGTGTGGATCACAAGAAGATAGAAGCGATTGTGAAATGGGAAGCACCTAAAAATGGAGGGTTTTTCTATAATAGCAACTCCACTTACCAAATTGATAAGAATTAGAAATTTGTGTGGATAAAGGAGTGCCACAACAGTTTTGAAGAATTAAAGAATAGGCTCAGAACTGCACCAATTTTGACTTTGACTTCAGGTAGTGATGGATATTTAGTGTATAGTGATGCCTCAAGGAAGGGATTGAGATGTGTGTTGATGCAAGGAGATAACGTGATTGCTTATGCTTCTAGACAATTAAAGCCCTATAAGATGAATTATCCTACACATGATTTGGAGTTAGCTACCATAATTTTTACGTTGAAGATATGGAGACATTATTTATATGGAGTCACCACTAGGGTATTTACATATCACAAGAGTCTTAAGTATTTGATGGGCCAGAAAGATTTGAATTTGAGGCAAAGAAGGGGGTTAGAACTATTAAAGGTTTATGATTTGATGATAGACTACCATCCGAGAAAAGCTAATGTAGTAGCAGATGCACTGAGTAGAAAATCGACTATGGTACATATAGAGACAACGTGTCTTCCTTTGTTGAAAGAATTAGCCAAACTCAGGGTGACATTGAGATAAGCTTAAATTTTATTGTGTATTAGCTAATTTTAGAGTAAGGCTAGTGTTGAATGAGAAGATCAAGGAATTGCAGGAGCAAGATGAGTATTTAAGCAAGTTTAGAGAAGAGATTAAAAATGGTAAACATTCAAAAATAGAGATAAGTTAAGATGGATTGATGGTGATGGGTGACAGATTCTGTATTCCCGATATGCAAGAGTTGAAGGATGAAATTCTTAAAGAGGCACACCATATGCCTTATGCTATGCACCCAGGTAGAACAAGAATGTATAGAATTTAAAAGAACACTTTTAGTGGAAAGGAATGAAGAAAGATATTGCAGAGTATGCTAAAAGATTCTTAGTGTGTTAGTAAGTCAAGGCTGAACATCGCCAAGAAATATGTAAATGAAATAATCAGACTACATAGGAATCCGAGCTCTATAGTTTTGGATAAAGATCTCAGGTTTACCTCCAGGTTCTCGAAAAGCTTACAAGAGGCTTTGCAAACTAATATGCATTTTATTACAACTTTCCATCCATAGACTGATGGACAATCAGAGAGGGTAATACAAACATTGGAGACAATGTTGAGAGCTTTTGTTATGGATTTCAAAGGTTCATGGGATGATCATTTGCCTTTAATTGAGTTTGCTAACAATAATTCCTATCACTCGGGAATTCAGATGGCACTTATGAAGCTTTGTATGGTAGGAGGTGCAGAACTCTTATTTGTTGGGATAAGGATGGTGAAACGAGACTTATAGGACCTGAGCTAGTACAAGTCATAGTTGACAAGATTAAGTTGGTGAAACAGAGACTTGAAGCAGCTCAAGATAGAATGAAGTGCTATACGGATGCACATAGAAAAAAGATGAAATTTGAAGTTGGATACGAAGTGTTTCTTAGAGCTTCTTCATGGAAGGGAGTCTTAAGATTTAGTAAGAAGGGCAAGCTTAGTTCAAGATACATAGGCCCTTATGAGATCATTGAGAAAATTGGGCCTTTGGCCTGCCACCGGAATTATCTAAGGTTCATAATGTCTTCCATGTATCAATGTTGAGAAGGTATCAATCAGACCCTTCGCACTTATTTCAACCCTCGGAGGTTCAACTAAGAGAGGATTTGACTTACAAAGAATAGCTAGTGGAGATTTTGGAGTCGAAGGAAAAGATTTTGAGAAACAAGATTGTAAAGTTGGTTGAAGTCTTATAAAATAACCACTCTACAGAGGAGGCAACATGGGAGCCTTTGGAAGCAATGAAGGAGAAGTATCCAAACCACTTTGTGGGCTCAGGTATGAATTTCAAGGACAAAATTCCTTTATGGGGAAAATTATTGGATCCTGAATTTTTTAATTAATTTTTATTGATTTATTTGTTTAATTATTGATTTATTTATGATTTGTTTGATTTTTTATTTGATTGATTATTTTTAGAATTGAGAGTGATCATAAATGGAGATTAGAAATTTGAATAGAAAAGGCAGAATTCAATTAGTGTTCAGTGGTGATTCAGAGATTGCACCGCGACGACGCTAGATGTTCGTCGCGACAAATCTGTAAAAAGGGTTTTCACCACTGCAAAGCTCTACGGAAGGGTAATTCTGGGAGAACAAGACTAATGAGGGGTAAAATTGGAAATAAAAGAATAAAATTGTCTTAAATTAAGAAGAAGAGAAAAGAAGTGTCGTGGAAGTGAGAAGAGAGGAAGAAGAAAAACTTAAGAGAGAGGAGAAAAAAGAAGAAAATCGTGGGAAGCTTAGAAGGAAGAAGAAAGAAAAAGAAAAGAAGAGGAAATCAACTTGTTAGAGGTAAGTCTATTATCTTTCTTCTTGCTTTGTTAAAAAAGGGATTATAGAAATATATTTTTGTAGGGTTTGTGTCAAGAAGATGAACCCATTTATGATTTTTGTGGGTTTTAAGTTAGGAAAAACATAGGGTAATGTGGTATTGTGGTATAAGAAGAATTGAATGAGAGAAAGATGGGTTATATGTGAGATGTAGAATTGAGAATCTGGAACATTTGTAGACAAGTTATGTTTCTATGAAAGTTTTATGTGGCCAAACTAAACCCATGCTGACGAATAACCAACTTGTAATGAATAAGGAGGGTATAGTAACGCTATGAATGACCCAATATCGAATACTAGTGATAATATCAGCAAATGAATGTTCTCCTATGCTTCTAGACATGCTGAGCTAAAAAAAAATGTACTTCTCTATCAAAAAAGTATATTTGAACAGATTTGGAAATAAAAAAGATATTGGTCAGATAGGTTCACCGTGGACAACCTGTGAGATATCTAAATGCTTTAGTATTCTAGGCATACCTTTTTCTGTAGATATCTAAATGGAGTTATTTTTTATTTAAACTAGAGACATAGTGATACAATTTTTTGAAGAAATGTAGTTTAATTCATTCTATAAGAATGTCAATTTCTGGACGAAATTTGGCTTAGAATACTGTTTCAATATAAGAAAAATCCAAAAATATTTGGGATATAACTTTTAGATTACTAAGCCTAATTGAATGATTTTAGTTTCATTAGAAATTTAAGACAATGGGGAACATTTTTCTAGAACAAAGTGATATCAAAATTTTTCATTTACCTAATCAGAATGATCATAGAAAATTGTCCCAAAAGTTTAAATTTTTGAAAAGGGTAATAGCTCAATTTTAGCATGTTTTAATTATTAAAGTTTTATGAATTTTCATTTGAATTTAGATTGAATGTGAAAATTTGGTTTGTCTTAGGAAACAAAGAAAACCCTATACAAGAGTAAGAGGAAGGGCACAATTGAATTTCGATTTTTAATCGAAATTAGGTGGGTAATGTATTTATCGTTATTGTGTGATTGGGCGAATTCTTGCTTATATGTGTGTATGTTTGAATTGCTTGTTTTTTGAATTGTTGTGAAGATTTGATAATGTATGATGAATTATGATGATGTTATACCTTAAAAGAGGTTATAATATTTTTTCTAAATGAATAGAAGAAAAGGTATGAAAGTATGAGCACATTATAAAATGATTTGACCATAAATATGTGCTTTTGTTTGGGCGAGAGTGGAACCATTTTATTTGTCACATGCACATTGACAAGAGCTTTCTCTCGACTGCTCGGTTATGGCATATGAGATCCAAAATGTGGACTCATTTGGTTAATGGTGTATACTTTGGTTTCTCCATTTCATTCCCATAGAACCCTCGAGCTAATTGTTTTTACATGGCATATTCAATTTGTTATGTATGATGCATAATTAAGTGCTATGCTTTGATGGATAGCTTACATAATGTGTTCTATGTGATGAAAATTTGTTAATTATGGGTTATGAGTTGAATGGTGAATTATTGAATTGCTAGACATATAAGTATATATGTTTGACTGTGTGGCTCATTGCCTATGCTTATAAATATATTAACCACTGAGTTGTGTAAATCAACCCACTATTTTCACTCCTCATGTGCAGAACAAAACGGCGGTCAAGATAGTTAGAAACTTTTATACTAATTAGTGACTATTTTGGATAGCTTTAGAGGCATATCAACATTGAGCATCCTTATGTTTTTTTTTTAAGTTAGTAATGTGTATGATGATATGTAAGTGAAGCTTGTTCAAACACTTTTGATTTAGTAATGAAATGAAGAATTGAAGTTTCTTTTATATATGATTATGTATACCTGGTGGGTGAGTTGGATGGTTTGAATTATATGTATGAAGGTATGTGTGTTTAGAATATTGAAATAGGTTAATGAAGAGTTGTTGGGATTGTATGAATGAGTGTATGTGTCTAGTATGTGCAAATTTGTGTTTGAATGTTGGAGTCTAGGTTTTGGATCTTGGGAGTTTGCCGTGGTCAAGCCAGAGGTTGACCGCGGTGAACTTTTCTCAAGAGGCGTTCGTTGCAGCTAACATTTTGTTGCCGTGGCAAACCCACCACCTTACACGCTATAAATCCTTTAAATTTGAAATCCTTTTGACCCTACCCTTTTGTGATCCCTACCCGAAAACCTCGAGCGGTAACCAAAGAGTAAGGGAGTAGCTATCAAGCCTAATATTGTTTAGTATCAGAGTGATAGTTGGGCTCTAGAAACGGGGTCCAACACTATGTTTCATCCTTCAGTGAAAAAATTGTGATTTTCAGGTATTATAGTTAACGCAACTTCTACGTGAGGTAGTTATGAATAGGGCCTTAATTAATACTCATCCTCATTCAACATCTTCCCTATCCTCATATTCTCAATCCTAACTAATTCTATACAGTCCAGAAATATTTTGAACGTCTCTTCACCTTTTTCTTTATCATTTAATTCCTCCAATCTATTATCTAAGGTAAAGAGTGTTGGATCGGAAAAAGAAAGCATGCTATATTTGGAGAAATGGTAGATTTCAAAACATTTTAGAAATCTAAATTATAAGGGAATCAATATATCCAAATCATCATACCAATCTATACATGATATGGTATAAGGATAATAATAAACATAAACAAGACAGAGATTATTACCAACTCCTTCGCTACAACATTTATTCCTCGCTGTGCTATCCTCTCCTTCTTCTTGTATCCAACCCTAGCTTTAGCTTTGCTTTTGAATCTTTTCCTTTGTCAATCTTTCCTCTCCTTGTTTTTATATCCTTAACCAATTTGATCTACCACTTATTCTTCTTAGGCAACTTGGTTAACAAGATCCTTTGGTGGGAAAGGAGAAGAAATGTTTATAAGAGATTTTTTTTAGAAGACAAAAGGAAACAATATGAGTCTTCTTATTCAAGGTTTCGGCCATACATAGGTGAGAAGAGAGTGTTGGGCCCGGGTTCTGATTCCCTATCCCGAGGTGGCCCCACGGGGGTGCCAGGTGGGGGTGCACAAAGGAAGAATCGAAAGCGTGCGAAAAATAAAGAAATAGCAGCGGGAAAGAGGAGGCCTCGGTGCGGCCTCCGATTGCCCGCCGCGGCGAGCGTCCCAACTATTGGACCCGTCCCCAACATCTATACATAATTCGATTTACACACACATTCTATCACATACACATGCCTTCAACTTTCAGTTAATCACACTCCATAAACAACATACTTCATGCTATTACAATTCGAGTAAATTGAACAACAATCTAAAATAAGCACAATACATATCGAAGTTTAAATCCAAAATACATGAGGATGCCCAATGATGATATGCTTGGAGAGCTAACTAAAAATACTAACTTATGAAAAAAGCTCCTATCCATCTTGGAGTTTCTGATGCCTTGCAAGGGTCAACGATCTTCTCGTTTTACACCTGAGGAGTGGGAGGTAATAGGGTGACCTGCGAAGCTCAGTGGCATATACATTTATAGTCATTGGCAACGAGCCACACAATCAGGCATATACATATATATACACAAGCATATAGCAAGACATCACTTTAACAAATTTAATTACAATCTTATAGCCATCAAAATATCATCACTAAAATGTTAGCCCCAATTTTTTTTTAAAATTAAGCATGATTAGACTAATTAAGTAATTGAGTTAGCATTAACTGAGATGATAGTAATTAAATATGGTAGCATTAAATAGCATATGACATTAAATGAGTAAGTAGCATTAATTGATTAAGTTAGATAGCATTAAGTAATAAGTTAGGTAAGAGTTAACGACATTAAATGAGTTAGTTGGGCTTTAATGAGGTAGGAAAGAAAAGGGAATAAGTTGGGCCTTAAAAGACAAGTGGGCTTGAGTAGGTTAAAGAAGATAAGAAGAAAAGAGGAGGAAGTGAGTTGGGCTTGGACTTATGGGCTTAAGTGAGTAAGTAGAAGTATAAAAAGGGAATGAAATAAGTGAATTGTAGAGGAAGAGAGGAGGACTTACGAAAATTTAGAGAGGGAGGAGAGGTTTTCGGCAATGAGGAGAGAAGGAGGAGAAAAAGAAGAAGCTTTGGCTAGGGTTTGATTCTCCTTGAGTTTTAGAGGGTTTTTGAAGAAAGTGCAAGAAGAAAAAGTGAAGAGGAGAAGCTAAGCTACCTTTTGAGCCAAGAAACTCTTAGGTTGAGTCAAGATCTAAGGTAAGTTATATTTTTAAGAGTTGGTTTTTAGTTGGGTTTTTGGTGTAGAAAGCTTAGAAGTGAAGTGGGTTTAGTGATTCTCAAGCTAATTTCATGAAAGAGGTTTTATAGAATTTCATTAGAATTTGTGTTGAAGTGGGTTTTGTTTCTCTTGAAATAGAGCAAGAGAGAGGAGAAGAGCAAGAGGAGGAGCTCCATTTAGCAAGGATTTAGCAAGTATAAGGTGGGTTTCACTTTTATCTTTATGTTAGTAATGCTTTAAATACTATCTCCACTAAGGAAAATTAATGTTTTCCAACTACCTTGGAATGAGTGTTGATTGAGTTTTGAATTGTGTGTAAATTGAATTGTGATTGCCATTATGTGAGAATTTGATTAGTATATGATATTGCTTGAAATTGCCATGAATTGAATGAGCATGAATGAGATCATGAAAGGTGAGCTAAGCATGAAATATATTATTTTCAAGAATCGACTTTATGGATGCATCAAAATCCATTTTAGAAAATCGTCGATGGACAAGACAGTCCGTTTTTATGCATGAAATTCGGTGTTATGTGGGTTAGTTAAGTCCACCAGCAAAGTCACGTGCGTTGACCGATATAGCCTTCTCCATTTGCTGATAGTGGCATAGGATGTTCCTTTTGGACTCCTCGGCATATGACTACACTTGTGTAGCTCATCGATAACCGTGGACTTTTGAACCATCATTATGTGTTACATGTTAAGCATATGTTTGCAAGAATGAAAATTTCATGGATCATGAACATTGTGTTTTGAGATTGATAAATTTCATGAAATGCATGATTGTATGATTGCTATACCAAAGTGCTAAAAGTATGATTAATGAAGCAATGTAGCTTATTAGCCTAAATATAAGCGTGTTACCTCTTAAAGCTCACCCCCACCTTCTGTCCCATCTTGAGGTGAAGAGCGCGATTTGAGGAGCGAGCATAAAAGGCATACTCAAGATTTTGTTTTGATGAAATTCAAGTCATTTTGTTGTAACCAATGCTTTAGATGCATTTCAAGAAAACAGTAGCATTTTGGAAATGTATTTTGAATCATGTTGTAAAAGGGCTTGAAATGCCCTCTAAAGCCTTGTAATAACTTATATTTTCATATGAATGCAAGAATGTTCAGTTATCATGTATTTTGTAAAATCCAAGTATGTTTCAAAACAATTGCATCATAGCATAGCATGAACATGGTTAGATGATTAAGAGTGCGGTTGTTGCCTAAAATGGTATTTGGAAATACCTTAGAGTTTAAACATTTTATATGAGGTTGCATGTTGAGTTTTATGTAGGTGGAAGTATTAGGATTGAAAAATTGGTTAGTTGCATTTTCAAGGGAAGTGTTGTCAAATTTTCTTAAAATTTGACAGAACTTCGCCTCAGTATTAGACCCTCTTAAGGGTTGAATTAGATAGGGAAGTCTCATGAATATTGTAGTAGAAGTTCAGAGCTTTTTAAGGATATATCGTTTGTCTCATTTGGAGTTAGGGTTAAAAAGTTACAAGGATTAGAACACATTCGATTCATTGTTCATGTTGCAAATATTCTTTGTTACATTGGTCTTATTGAGCGATGACCTTTGAGTGAGTTTTACCTTGATGAATGATGGATCTAACTTTTGCACTCTTCATGAGAATTGTAGTTCACCTTGTTATCTTTCCATGGAGGTATAGTATGCACCTATTGGAGCTAGGGGTAAGATGTTATGAGTGTTGAAAGATGAGGGCTCCAAGTGGTTTTGAAGTGAGAGGGTTAGAAGTTTTGTAAAATGGCGTGTCCGTTAAACGGACACGAATGTCCGTTAAACGGACAGTCTCAGGTGCCGAAACACCCCTTCCCCTGCCCATGTCCGTTAAAAGGACTTGCATGTCCGTTTAACGGACATTTGCTAGCCATTTAGGACCCTGTCACCGTACCTGTCCGTTTAACGGACAACTACGGGAAAATGGGCAAATTGGACTTTGTTAGATGCCGAATTTGGTTTTGTGGTCTTCCTAAGAGTTGTATATCTTGATGTATACGTTCATATGGTGAAAGAACGAACATGATCGGACCTCTATATTAAAATTTATGGTAATCACGCCAAAAGAGTTGCACTTGGATTTTTGAAGTGAGCATGGTCTATTGTTTTGGGCATAAATCCCTCATACGACCTCCAAATGAGGTAAGGCTTGAACCATTGGATTCATAAGACATATATCTTCCACTCCATAAATTTTGGTGTCATTTGGAGTTAAATGGGGAATGTTTACATAAAAGCAAGTAAGAGGTCAGTTAAGAGAGCATGTTTCAGCTATGAACTCTTTTAGGTTTTTGGAGGGTATCTTGAGTTATATGACTCCGATTAAGGCGATTCTTGCCTCTATATGACCGTGAGGCTTTAAGCTATATTTGATATGAACAAGTCAATATGTGATTTTGATGTTTAAGTAGTGTGCGCTCATCACTTTTATGGAATAACAGCAAATAGCACTGCAATGAATTAAGCGCAAGGTTTCAGGAATACGGAAGTTAGGTTATATGTAGTTGGGGTCCGGTCTACGGATCGGGTTCCGACATCTTGTGGTATCAGAGCGAGTGTGATAAGTGTAAGTTTCATGTAGTTGGGTCTCGGATCCAACAGTTGGGGTCCGGTCTCCGGTTGGGTCCTAACTGTTTGTGGTATCGAGGCACTCTCTAGGTTTATGATTTCCTAGGAACCCTAGTGGGTAGCCTCAAGGGTAGAGTCAGTATGCATCATGTTACATGAACCCTAAGCATTGTTTTAAATACAGTACATGCATCATTGGTTTTGAATTGTTTTACATGATTTGAACTTGTTTCACAAAGCATGAGCTAAAGATTTGAAATGGTTTTCATTTAAAGGAGTAATATGCCGCCTCGAAGAAGAACTCGAGGAGCTCAATCTCGATCAGGCTCTCAGAGGGGAAGTACGGATGAATCCCACATTCCCGGGATGAGGACCATCCACATTCTGATTCGAGGCACCAAGTGTGCAGCGTGAAGTGCCTCTCCGGCCTCCTCCTATGCCAAATCTAGTAGACCCTGATTCTTTGGGCCTTCTCGAGGCTTTCGCATATCTATGGGCGGGAAGGCGGGCTCAGTGCCAACTCCAGCAGATCGGAGTGGGCGTATGACAAGCTCCGGAGTATGGGGCTGTCGATTTCATGGGACTACTAATCCGAGGAGGCGAAGCATGGTTGAAGAGGACCGAGAGGTCTGAAAGCAGATGAAGTGCTCGGATGAAGAAGCTAGATTATGCGATCGATGCACTCTGGGGATCTGCTTTGCTTTGGTGGGAGTCGGTACCTCCCGGTCGGCGATACCTCAGAGGCGACATGGAGGAATTTCTAGAAGCTTTCGGGAGGAAGTACTTCTCGATGGTCTATGTCCAAAAAAGCCGGGAATTTAGACCTTACCAGAGGGACTGACGGTGAGTGAGTATGAGCTGAAGTTCACTCGACTTTCAGTATCACCAACATTGTGGCCAATGAAGTGGACAAGTGCCGCAAGTTTGAAGGGGATTGCACTTAGGGATCAAAGAAGGTGCTAATCCATAGTTTCAGGATTACCAACGATCGATGGATCGGCGCTCGAGGTTGAGAAGTGGAGAATATTAAAAAGTGAAGTGGCGGAAAAGGAATAACAGAGAGCGATCCTCCAGGAAGGAGTGAGTGCTCCAGCACTGAGAGGAGCACCGGGACCTATCATACTCGAGTGGCATGGCGAAGTGGTCTGCCAAGAGTCGTGATCGAGGCAATTTAAACAGGTCTCTAGTGTGGGAGGCCCACGAAAGTCATGGAAGGGCAAGAATCCCAGTGTGATCGATCGGGAAGTTTCATCAGGAGGTGTCTCAAGAGGTTTGGTGGTTGCTTCGATGTGGAGAGAAGGGCATATGATGAGAGATTGTCCCAGAGGTCGAGACAGGAGGGTTCCCAAGTTCAAGCTCGAGGCGAGCGGAGATAGTAGGAACCAGCCGATCCGAAGTAGGCGATTCTGGAAGCGATCGGGAGGCTAATCTCAGGGAGGCTAAAACGAGGTCGAGCACCGGTAGAGTATTTGCCATAACCAGGGAAGAAGCTGCATTGCTCACGAAGTTGTTGGTATGGCTCAGTTGTTTAATTCTGCGGTTTATGTTTTGATTGATCTGGGTTCCACACATTCATTTGTTTCCTCAGTATGAATATGCATGCGATTAGTCACGAGATTATGGATAACTTTCTAGTTGTTAGTACTCCTTTTGGGAGTAAAGTAGTGATCAGTTTGATTTACAAGGATTGTGAGCTCAGCATCAGTGGTGTAGGAAAATCCCGGGAGGAACATCATATGTTCCAGCAGCGTGAAACAAAATTTTTTGGTCCGGGACCTTCAAAACCAGGATCCGGTGTCGGTATGAAAACTCAAACTGAATAGCGATAGAGAATATCTCTAAAGGTATCCACGCAGAGATTAGAAAACCTAACCGAGTCAAACCCTTTTGACCCGGAATAGCTAGAAACGAGAATAAGAGCTGCTAGACCCTACCTACATCACGGAGAGCTTGAGAATAACGTTGAATCCTTGCTTGGAAGAAGAGAATCGATGATGGCTTGATGAAGAAGAAGAAATCACCTTTTAAAGCAAGCTTAACCATTAAGCTTTCATCTTCTCCTTTTGCCAAAACCTCGACCATCACACTCTCCATTCACTTTTATATGTCTTTTAACCTTTAAAACACATATCAAAGCTTATGGTGGAAGCTTATCACGTATTACTTTATATATATATATATATATATAAAGTAAAGATAAAACTTCCTCCTCCATGCTTCACGTGCCTACATATATATATATATTAATTAATTAATTATTTAATTAATTAATCATATATATATATGTAAATAATTGCTAAAGCGGTCCAGTCACAATTGGATCCTAAAGCCTCTAGGGCCCCGATCTCAAGCTTGACTCTAAACCTTTCTTAGCAATATTGATGTCGCAATCTCATGGGACATATCCCAATCCCATTGGGATCCATTTAATCTAATGCTCTCCATAATTGGAACTCTGTCCAATACTATTTCTGATTCTCTGAAACACTCTTATCGTGTGACCCTTTAGGTTCCGGTTATATTGGCCACTTAGATTAACAATTAATCTGAGCAAGTCATGGCGGTATCTAGAACACATCATGACCCCAATTGACCGAAAGTAATTGGTTTGATGAATTCATCACGAACCAGATCACGAACCCTTCCATAGACAATTACTGTGCAATTCGTCCTTTCATCATCCTATACCCCACTTGGTTATGAGTATGGCTAATATGTCAACTCTTACTAGACTAAGTGTTGGACCCCGAACCTTGAGTGACAATTTGAGTTAGTAATATGAATGGTCAAGTGGATGAGTTGATTGAAATGAAGTTAAATAGCAAGAATTAGAAAGAAAAAGTGTGAAAATTTGAAGGATTTAGAAAGTTTGACTTTTTGGAGAGAGAATATTTGACTTTGAGAGTTGACTTATGATTTAGGCAAAATTTGACAAAATGGTCTTCTGGAAACTTGTAGGTTATGTTAAGAGATTTTTGTGGACATAAAGTTTGCAATATTTTGATATCGGGAGTGAAAGTTATGATCAGTCAAAGTTTATGTTTGATCGAGTTTGACTTTTATTATGGTTGAAACTTTGACTGAAAAATTAACCTAGTTAGAGGTTAATTGAGCTTTGATGTTCTTCATGAAAATAGAAGGATTTGTTTTGATCTTTATTCCGATATAAAGTATGCAATTTTTCGATCTCGGAATATTAAGTTATGATTTTTACAAGTTTGTATAGAGGATAGTATCTTTGACCAGAAAATGGACTCCCGTAGGAGTTGAATTGAGTTTTATGTTCTTCTTGGAAGATTTAGAGCTTCTCACAAGTTTTCTATAGAGACTAAGTTTGTCAAAATCGGAGTTCGGGAGTAAAAGTTATGACTTTCGGAAATTTCTGATTTTTTAGTGAAAAAAAAAAAAAGAGAAAGTTTTAGCGCCTCATTGGCGACGGCCTAGCAGCGAGGTGCCGTATCTCAGCCCTCGCTAGGCGACGCCTCGCCCTAGCGAGGCGGGCGCTTCCTTCTCCTGAGGGCAGGCTCGCATCTCATGAGCTGTGCGCCTCGCTAGGGCGACGCCTCGCCTAGCGAGCAGGCGCCTCGCCCTCATGATTTGGGCGTCCGTGTCGCCATCAAACGCCGTTTGTTTCTTAAATTTCTTGATTTCTTTGTTTTCAATCCGACCTTTGCTCACTATTTTGCCTATATCTTTCCGTCCGACATCCGATTGAGTTGATTCTTTTTGCGTTGGATTCCTAAGACAATGAATTTCATTTTATAAGAAATTTGTGAACTTTTGAGATTAAATTAATGGTGATTAATTTAATCAAAGTGAGTCGGGAAATTTTCGAGCATGATTGGTGTTTTGTGAAATTCGGGATCTGTAAAGATCCGATTGAAGCGATTCTTGAGGCGAAATAAAGATAAGACAAGGGCTACAAATCATATGAAGACATGAAATGTCAATTTTGCCCATAGGACTTTTAATTTTGAATTTAAGTTCGGATTGGGGTGTAATTTTGGATTAGGAACACTGTGAGTAATTTGAGTATAACTTTTGATCTGGGAATCGAAATGAGGCGATTCTTGTTTTGAATTAAACTAGAGACATAAGGATACAATTGTTATGAAGACATTGAGTTTCAATTCTGGGATTAAGAATGTGAATTTTGGGACTGAAATAATCGTACATAAGAAATGTGTTAGAATATGGATTTTCCCGCCTTTGTTTAGACATAACTTTTGATGTAGTGCTCGGAATTGAGCGCGGTCAGTGGCGTTGGATTCGTATGAGTGAGAGGAACATTTCTCGAGAAGGAAGTTTTGACAAATTTCTTCAAATTGATAGTGCGAATCAAACCGCATATGAGAATGGCATAAGGTAACAAGTCAAGGGCATTTGGTCTTTTAGCCATTTTAATGACATGGCACCATTTGATGATGTGCTGTCGTTTAAACAAGATCTGGAAATTTTTAAAAGAGGAGCTTCACGATTTTTCTAGAGAAAAGAAGAGAGAAATAAGAAGAAGAAGAATGAAGAGGTTTCGTATGGAGAAAAGAAGAGAGAGAAAGCTTTGTTTCAATTTTTCTCCTTGTTTCTTAGGGATTTTTGAGTGGATTTCAAGAGGAAAAAGGTGGAAAAGCATGAGAGCTTCCTTTCAAGCTAGGAAAATTCGAATTTGGTGGAGAAATGAGGTAAGGGAAAATTTTCAACTTTGAGATTTTGTTGAATTTTTGATTGAGAAATATAGATCATGATATGGGTTTGTGACTTATGAAGTTGGTTTTGATATTAATGCTTTAGGCTGGGTTTAATTTTGGGATGAAAAATTGATTAAGGTTTAGGCTTAATTTTATGATTGAGAATTTTGAGATATTTTGGTGTAGAATTATAGGAAATATGATGAATTGATGATATATGAAATCCATTTCGAAGAATTTGTATTTTATGGTATTGAATTGGGATAAATTGGTTTAGGCCAATTTTAAGATTTGGGGATTTTTGAAATTGAGGATTTAAATAGTTTGGAATTAATGTGAATTGATGAATTGTGAGATTAATTTTGAAGAAATTATGTTTTATGAGATTGAATTTGGGTGTATTGGTTTAGGCCAATTTTGAAAATTGGGATTTTCAAAATTGGAGATTGAAATAACTTGGAATTATGATAGTTATGTTTTCCTATGGTTGAGTTTGAGAATTATGCAAATTATGATGATGAATTTGGATGTTATTGGCTTAGGAATTTTTAAATTGAAGAAAGAAGAAGGAATTTAGAGAATTGACTATTTGGACAAGCTTAGCGTCATTTCGAGGTGGGTAGCATATTTATATTTTGATTTATAAGTTAAATATTACTTTTGAAAATTTGAGAAAATGAAAGAAAAGATTTTCGTACTTTGTTTATTTACGAATGATTTTGGAAAATTATTACAAGCGTAAATTCATTGCTTTAAATGATTTGATAAATGATAGAAATTCGAAAATGCATTTGTTGAGTATGCATTGAATGATTTGATTTCTGAAATTAGAATTGAATGATGAATTGATCAAATTGTATGCTTTATGTGAATGTGTGGAAAATTAAGAAATTGAAAAGTGCCTTGAGCAATCAGACTTTTCGTTTTTCGATTATCGTTATGTGGGTTTGGTAGGTCCTTGGTGAGTCGTATTTGTCTCTATGTGTATAGCCTTCTCCGGGCTGCCCGCTAGTGTACAGACTCCGTTCGGACTCCTTCACGGCTACTTTGGACCGTAATGCTGGGAAAGTGTAGTACGTTCATTCCACGCCTGCAGGACATTATCTTGGCGCATGCGATCGTCTGTTGGACCTAGCAGGACCATTACGATATGTTATGTGTTTTGATTTGTTTCTATGTTACGCATTCATGTTTATAAAGTGAGAAATGAAAATTGAAATTATGTTGCATTCATATTTATGAAGAATTAGAGAATTTTGAAAAATGAGAAAAATGAGATTTTTATGAGAAGTTTGGGAAAATTGGAAAGAGTTTGAGAGAAATATTCCAAAGTTAAAAAGTTTGAAATATTAGCCCTTTTGGCTAAAAGATTATGAAAAATGTTTTCAGCTTATTTATCATTTTATAAATGTGTTATCCACGAGCTTTCGAGCTCACCCCCCTTTCATCCCCATCTCGGGTTTGACGGGAGATCGGATGAAAGAATGTGAAGACATCAGTTTCGACATATGTGTCAATTAGCTTTTGTGTATTTTGGATTTTGAGTATGGATCTGTTTGTGGTTTAAGAAAGGTTTGAAAGAAAATGTATTTGTGTATAAAGTTAAGTATTGTGAATGATTGTGAAATTTGTATAGGAAATTATGGAGAATTTGAGAACATATTGTATGGTTGATTTGGGAATTTGTATAAATTTGAGATATATATTGATTTTGAATTATGAGATTGGTATATTGATTTGAGAAATATGGAAGTATTAGTTTTAGGTTTGTGTTTACTGCTTTGGTGTTGGGATTAGGACGGAGAGTCAGATGGTTACGATATTATGATTAGGGATTATAAAGTGTATTTTGCCTTTGAGGAAATTTTGGGTTAGGATAAAGCGGTAGATTATCTTTGAATTTTCGATAAGATTTGGGATAAAAGTGTAATTTTGGGAATTGGATGCATTGGTTATGTTTTAAATGTGTTTGAGTAAGAGAAGAAATGAATAAGGAATGAGAATAAAAAAAAAATTCATAACGGATTTTGGAGCGTCTTAGGATTCCCAATAGCGATTCTATTTCTGTTCTTTGCTTATTCACGGATGTCGGAAGGTGTTTGATTTAAATTGATTTGTTTGCTTACTTTGTTTTCTATCCGTATTCGTTTTGCATTAAGCCGATCCGCTTTCGCTTATTCGTTCCGCTTTGTGATTAGTATTCGATTATTTAAGCTTATTTATATTCGATTGGTTTTCGCTTTGTTATCCGTTTTGTTATCCGTAATCCGAGTTCTCAAATCGATTTGTATTCCGATTAGCGGTTTCTCGCTTTTCGAAATTTTCGTTTCCATTCGATTCCATTTTCCGTTCTTCGGTGAGCAAGAAGCTTGTGTCTCCGCTTTGTACTTTGTTCCGTTTTCCGTTCTGTTTCCGGTTGGGATCCGGTTTCCGGATCAGGTCCCAATATTCATGGTATCAGAGCATAGAGTGAAAGTGTTAAGTTTAAGTAGTTGCATTTCGAAAGCGGGATCCAACACTAAGTCTAGCCCAAGTGAAATCAGTTCCTGTCTGAGGACTCATTACTTTATATGTCCATGAAGACACTCTTCATGACATAGTCATGCTCTGGCCAGAGACTTAAAGTAATGATCTGACGAGAGGCGAGGTATCTCTTACATTTTCCACAGTGATGAATCCTTTATTGGCTACTCAATTACCTTGAATACCTCAAGCGTACCCAAGCACCACCCTATGAGGTAACCTCTGGAAGGCCACGAGGAATGGAGTCAAAATGCGGGATCGGTATCAAGATATCCTTGAGTACCTCAAGTCTAAGGATACTTGCACCATTCTATGATGAGATTATCAGCGACATTAAATCCATGTGATGATCTCATGGCGAGTCATCAATGAACTTACTACCACTAGTAAGCATCCATATGTCAACTCTAAATATCTCATATTTACGGTTTCGAGATCCTTTGCTTGATTCAATCAAGGGTATGACATATGCTAATGCATGGGATTAATGATGTCGGTCTCATTAATCCTATGACTAGGAAAATTTGAATCTTGACATAATTGCACATGATAGGAATCTCGAATTATGATCACATCATAATTTCCTTCATGCTATGTCATATATCATGGACTTCATTAATTTGATTAAAGATCAATATCAATTCATAAAGAATATCAAATAAATGAAACATGCCTTTCTTTATTTATTCATAAAGTGCATGCATGACTATGAACAAAAAGCGCTAAAGGGATTGCCTTTAGGGCACTACTCTAACAATCTCCCACTTGACCTAAAGCCAATCGCCTTGGTATCTAATACCATAAGCGAGTACATGAGAATCAAAATTCTTACGTGACAATGGCCGTCAGCGGATCGGCAATGTTACGCTCTGTGGGAATCCTCTCGATCGCGACATCACCTCTAGCAATGATCTCTCGAATCGGATGATATCTGCGAGATGCGATGTTTAGATCGTTGGTGAGACCTCGGTTCTTTTGCTGAGCAATAGCCCCATTGTTGTCCAATACAACTATATGGGTCCATCACACTAGGAACCACACCAAGTTCAAAATGAACTTCTTGATCCAACGACTTCCTTTGCCGCCTCGATGCGACAATGTACTCTACCTCGATCGTCGAATCGTGATGCGTCTCTTGTTTGGAACTCTTCAATGACCGCTCCGCCGTTTAGCGTGAAAACATAACTTTGTTGGGATTTGGAGTCATCCTTGTTAGATTGAGGCGGCATCCAGTATGCTGCTCACTGGAGATTTCCATCTCCATATATCGAAAACATCCTTAGTCCTTGTGAGTACTTGAGGATATTCTTGGCACCACCCGATGACCCTCACGAGGATCCGATTGGTATCTCGCTCGTGACACTCAAAGCATACGATACATCGGACCTCGTACATAACATAGCATACATGATCGATCCTACTGCGGATGCATACGGGATCCGATCCATGCGAATCCTCTCATCTTGTGTCTTAGGACACATAAATTTCGAGTGTTATCCATGAGTAATGGGAAGGAACCCTCTCTTGGATTGCTCCATGCTAAACCTCTTTAGCATCTTGTCTATGTCGATGATTGTGAAAGACCAAGCAACCTCTTTGATCTATCTCTATAGATCTTTATCCCAAGGATATAAGTTGCTTCACCAAGGTCTTTCATCGCAAATTCTTGGACAACCAAATTTTAGCGATTGCATCATTGAGACATCGTTTAGAGTAGCGATATGTCATCTACATACAACACAAGGAAAGCGATTGCATTCCCATTAGCCTTCTTGTACACGGTGTTCATCCGGATTTTGAGAAACCAAACTCTTTGATTGACTCATCAAAGCGGATGTTCCAACTCTGGATGCTTGCTTGATCCATAAATGGATTTACGAAGCTTGCATACCTTTTCGCCATCCTTTGGAAGTGAAGCCCTCTGGTTGTGTCATGTACATATCCTCGGCGATTTCCGTTAAGGAAAGCGTCTTCACATCCATTGCCATATCTCATAATCATAATGGCGGCGATGGTTAGGAGTATCTGAATGGATTTAAGCATTGCTACGGGTGAAGGTCTCGTCATAGTCAACTCCTTGTCTTTGGCGAAATCCTTTGGCCACGAGCCTTGCTTTGGTAATCACATTACCATCCATGTCGGTTTTCTTCTTGAAAACCCATTTGCATCTATAGGTTTTATCCTTGGTGCATCAACCAAAGTCCATACTTGGTTTATGTACATGGAATCCATTTAAACTTTCATAGCGCAAGCCATTTTGAGACTCTGAACATTTCGAACCTCTTCATAGGTAGCAGGCTCATCATTTTCTATGAGCAATCGTCATTCTGTTCACTTACGAAATCCATATCTCGAACAAGTCGCATCCTACTTGACCTCGAACTTCGTGTACAGCGGAAGGTTGAGCTATTACTTCATCTGAATGAGTGGCAGTTTGAGTTCGGCGATTGATACGTGCTTGTTTGAGCATCTTGAACTTCTTCAAGTTCAACTTTGCTCCCTTGTCTTCTGCGGAAGAAACTCTTTCTCTAGAAAGACAGCATGCCTTGAAACAAACACCTTTGTTCCTCGGTGAAGGTAGAATTGATATCCTTTGGTCTCTTTAGGATATCCTACAAACAAACACTTATCGATTTAAGCTGAGCTTATCATTGAATTCGCTACGTGGCGGGACAACCCCATACTTTCGGATGAGAAAGATAAGGTTTTACGTTAGTCCACATCTCATATGGAGTAACATCAAGCTGTCTTAGAGGGAACTCTGTTTAACAAGTAAGCAGTGTCTCTAGCGCATACCCCAAAGCGATTTTGGTAACTGCGAAACCCATCATTGATCGTACCATGTCCAACGAGGTTCGATTTCTCCTTTCAACCACACCATTGTCTTTGCGGCGTGGAGGAGTCCCGAGATAATATCCATTATCTACGAGATAATCGAAGCTGTTGGTCTAAGTATTCTCCACCACGATCGGATCGTAATGTCTTGATACTTTTACCAAGCTGGTTTTCTACTTCATTTCGAATTGTTTGAACTTTTCAAGCGCTTGATTTGTATCTCATCGATACAAGTACCCATATCGTGAATAATCATCGATAAAGGTAATGAAATAACGACAACCACTTACGGCATGGATGGACATCGGACCGCATACATCCGAATGTATTAGGTCTAATACTCTAATCGCTCGTTCACCCTTTCCCTTGAAGGGTAACTTAGTCATCTTGCCTAATAAACAAGATTTGCATGTGTCATATGATTCATAATCAAATGACCCTAAACTACCACTCTTATGGAGTTTAGCGATGCGTGTCTCATTTATATGGCCAAGTCGACAATGCCATAAGTAAGTTGACTTTAGATTATCTCTTTTATGCCGTTTGGTGTCATTGACATTTAAAATTGGATTAGACATATCTAATATGTAAATACCATTGCACAATGTACC
Organism: Erythroxylum novogranatense; assembly: GCA_029891385.1. Taxonomy (NCBI): domain Eukaryota; kingdom Viridiplantae; phylum Streptophyta; class Magnoliopsida; order Malpighiales; family Erythroxylaceae; genus Erythroxylum; species Erythroxylum novogranatense. The sequence continues at coordinate 66,458,273 of CM057231.1, read as the reverse complement.
AGTTCCATAAAGCATTCCATTAGAATTAATAGAACAACCATTGCTACTAAAATTCATATAGAATCCAAATCTATTTAGGCAAAGCAGATAATATATTCTTTGTCAAAGCGGGTACAAAATAACAATCATCCAATTCGGTACAAGCCCGGTGGGGAGATACAAAACATAGGTTCCTACGGCTAATGCAAGAACTCTTGCTCCATTTCCAACACGTAGGTCTACTTCTCCCTTCATAAGTTGCCTCATCGTCCCTCGAGGCCCCTGCATATCATTACATATGTGTGAGCCTGACCGTTATCAAATACCGGATGTTGTGATCGATGTGATTAACTTCAATGACATACAAACTGAAGTAGTCGAGGCATCGATGCCTTCTTACGCTTCAACGACTCGAATAGACTTTGCAATTCGCCTCCAATGGCCATCTTTACATGATGGAAGCAAGTTCCTTTTGGGGCGCTTCTTTGGTCTTCTTCTTGATGGCGCCTCCCTTTGGTTTCTTTGCCTTCTTCTTCTTTGGGTTCTTTTCTTCTTTGAACTGAAGAAGAAGAAGCTACTACCAAGAACACTTACTATCATTCTTGATAGTGCCTTTCGTTGTCTTGAAGCGATTGATCACTCGGTATTGTAGTGGATATTTGGTTCATCCGATAGTTTAACACGAGCTGTGCATAAGCGTCGGACAATCCAACCAAATTAAGTCTATACTTAATTCATGATCCATTCAAAACCTAAGACGGCCAATCTCTCGATATAGCCATTCATCTTGAGGCATCTTGCATGCAGATGTCCCAGAGCCATCTTAGTGGTGAAGAGAAGCCTTGAGGTCTCGAACCTTTCGGACCGAGCTTGCTCGTCAAGCGGCTCCCTAAGATGAAAGACTATTGTGTGAGCATCCATGGACTCGTCTTTATGCAGCTCGGGTGACATCGACGCAAGCATAATGCAAGTCGCCATGTCACCGCATCCTTAAGATGCTTACTATATGCCTTCTGATCATCATCAGAAGCATCGACAGCAGGTGCATCTGGAAGCGGAAAATCTAGGATATATCCCAGACCTTCAGATCTGAGAACGATTCTCAGGTTCCTTAACCAATCAAGAAAATTCGGTCCAGTTAGCTTGTTTGACTCCATTAGCGAGCGAAGGTTCACACTTGACGACATTTTCAAACAACCTACACGAATAGAGAGGAAGAATGTTAGAATAGGAATAGCTACATAATCATAAGGACTTGAATGATATGTAAAAATCGCTCCCACTAGTTTCATAGAATCCATAACCCTCATTACAAATCCAAAGAAACAAAATGACATTATGTCCTAGTGGGTTGATATCCGATATTACTAAGAATGTCCTTGGATTTGTCCAACAAGCCACAAGTTAGGTCAATCGGTAGGTATCGGTCATACCAATTGCATCATCGATAACCGACATTGAGAATGACCTTGGATTTGTCCAACAAGCCACCTTATGTCTCGGGAGGTATCAGATATACCAATTACATCTTAGACACAACTATCAATCAGTGCTATCAACTTGTTGATGTATGCACTTACATTGGGTATCAACTCTTTGATGCGCATACATCCGATGTATGCTACCCAATTTCGCCTCGTCACGTTGACCTTGAGTTTGCTCAACAAATCAACGCTTCTAGTGAAAACCAACCCATTAATCAAAATCATATTTTCATGGTTCGAACATATCCAGTATAGAGTGAGCTTGAGTTTGCTCAACAACCCAACTCTATAAGAACTCTGGTTCTTACCATATTAATGGAAGGCGTTAGTTTTCATATACCGAGGAGGATTTGGAAACTCTAGACTCAAGTGAAGGATCATAGTCACGAAAACTATATGGAATGATTTAGGTTATTTCATCGATCACATTGAATCAATCCTTATAATCATCCATCATCCAACCTAAGCATGCCACAAGTGGACTTTCATCAAATGCAAGTGGACTTATTGCATCTGCCCACACACAAGTCGACTTGTTTGACACAAGTCGACTTATTTCATTCTACCATGTATAAGTGGACTTACGAAGCTACAAGTGGACTTATATCGAAATCTTGAACAAGTCGACTTATTCTATTCACAAGTCGACTTATCCAAAAACCTTGAACAAGTCGACTTATTTCATATACAAGTCGACTTATTCAGGGAATTTTGCTAAAAACTCTAATCGACTAATTCCTCAATCAATACAATTCCAATTCTCAATACCATCATACCTAAGGTAATATCTGTAAATTGATGTATCAATGAACACTTCATTGATTCATGAATCCCTTGAAATGAGTCATAACTCTAAGATTTCCAAATAATTTAGGAACACCCAAATTATCACCCTAAGCATCTCTAGCTAGTGTATACACTCTCAAAACTACTCCGGCACTTGTCACAAAAATGTGACGGCCAAAACAAGCAAGAAAATGAAATATACTAACGAGACACAAATGTGAACAATTCGGCATTCAAAAATTCTTGGAAAATCAAATTCAAGCAATTCACTTTGGCAATCATACTACATCAATTTAACACATTTTTAATCACATTAAAAATGCTGCAAGGCATTGGAATTGAAAAAGCATACTCAATCAAGCCAAGCAAAACAGTCCCAACAATTTTCACCAAAACTGTCCAGTTCTGTACATTGCTTGAAATGATCAATGAAAAATTTTCAATAAATCATGAGAAAATTATATAGGTTATCACATTTTCAGAACATGCTACCTGAATGTTTTCAGGATTTTAGGCCATCAAAAACTCAGTCAACCAAAATAATAAAACCGATTCAAAATCTGTGTTCATCAGCACAGCAATTCCCAACAGTATAGAATAAATTCGTGAATAAATATCCAATCACTTTGAAATCCAATTTCCATGCTCACAGACATTCACCAACATCTTAGAGACGTGTAGGTGAAGGCAAATCCAGAAAACGATTTTTCTAGAATTTATTCTCGATTTTATCCTACTGCCTGTTCCAGAATCGTTTCACAAAACAGCATCTGTAACCTTAGGGAATTAATTAGCAAAACTATATCAAATCAAATCGATAAATTCTGAAAATTCATAGACATATTCTATAACATGTTATGAACATTCCTGGGCAGAAAAATTTCGAAAACCCTATCTCTATAGCAATTCGAAAATTGAACAGAAAACATGCTACAGCATCACAAGCAATTAGGGTTTATGATCTAGCTTCAGTTAAAGCTTCATACACGACACCAGACGCTCTGATACCACTGTAGGAAAATCCCGGGAGGAACATCATATGTTCCAGCAGCGGAAACAAAAAAATTTTTGATCCCGGGACCTTCCCGAAAACCCAGGATCCCGGTGTCGGTATGAAAACTCAAACCTGAATAGCCAATAGAGACTATCTCTAAAGGTATCCACTCAGAGATTACAAAACCTAACCGAGTCAAACCCTTTTGACCTGGGAATAGCTAGAACAGAATAAGAGCTGCTAGACCCTACCTCTGTCCTGGAGAGCTTGAGAATAACGTTGAATCCTTGCTTGGAAGAAGAGAGAATCGATGATGGCTTGATGAAGAAGAAGAAATCACCTTTTAAAGCAAGCTTAACCATTAAGCTTTCATCTTCTCCTTTTTGCCAAAACCTACGACCATCACACTCTCCATTCACTTTTATATGTCTTTTTAACCTTTAAAAACACATATCAAAGCTTATGGTGGAAGCTTATCCACGTATTACTTTATATATATATATATATATATAAAGTAAAGATAAAGCTTCCTCCTCCATGCTTCCACGTGCCTACATATATATATATATATATTAATTAATTATTTAATTAATTAATCATATATATATATGTAAAAAATTGTTAAAGCGGTCCAGTCACACTGGGAATTGGTCCTACCGCCTCTAGGGCCCCGATGTCAAACAAATTCAAAACCTTTCTTAGCAATATTGATGTCGCAATCTCATGGGACATATCCCAATCCCATTGGGATCCATTTAATCTAATGCTCTCCATAATTGGAACTCGTCCAATACTATTTCATGGATTATGCGAAACACTCTTATCGTGTGACCCTTTAGGTTCCGGTTATATTGGCCACTTAGATTAACAATTAATCTGAAGCAAGTCGTGAGCGGTATCTAGCAACACATCATGACCCCAATTGACCGGAAAGTAATTGGTTTGATGAATTCATCACGAACCGGATCACGAATCCTTCCATGACAATTCTTGTGCAATTCGTCCTTTCATCATCCTATACCCCACTTGGTTATGAGTATGGCTAATATGTCAACTCTTACTAGACTAAGTCTAGCCCAAGTGAAATCAATTCTGCCCGAGGACTCATTACTTTATATGTCCATGAAGACACTCTTCATGACATAGTCATGCTCGCCGAGACTTAAAGTAATGATCCCGACAAGAGGTCAGTGGTATCTCTTCATTTTTTCGAGTGATGAATCCTTTATTGGCTACTCAATTACCTTGAATACCTCAAACTGCACTCCAAGCACCACCCTATGAGTAACCTCCGAAGGCCACAAGGAATGGAGTCAAAGTATAGGATCGGTATTCAAGATATCCTTGAGTACCTCAAGTCTAAGGATACTTGCACCATTGCTATGATGAGATTATCACCGACATTAAATCCATGTGATGATCTCATGGCAGTCATCAATGAACTTACTACCACTAGTAAGCATCCATATGTCAACTCTAAATATCTCATATTTACGGTTTCGAGATCCACCGCTGATCCAATCAAGGAGTATGACATATGTTAATCCGTCAGGATTAATGATGTCCATTCTCATTAATCCTATGACTAGGAAAATTTAGATCTTGACATAATTGCACATGATAGGAATCTCAGGATTATGATCACATCATAATTTCCTTCATGCTATGTCATATATCATGGACTTCATTAATTTGATTAAAGATCAATATCAATTCATAAAGAATATCAAATAAATGAAACATGCCTTTCTTTATTTATTCATAAAGTCTGTACATGACTATGAACAAAAAGCGCTAAAGGGGATTGCCTTTAGGGCACTACTCTAACAAGTGGTACTAGATTGGTAGTAGATTTGCTACCTCTAGACCTTAAAGGACTAGATGTCATACTAGGAATGGATGCCATGGAGAAATATAAGGCAAAACTAGACTGCAGACTCAAGGAATTAGAATTTGATCTGGGAGATGGCCAGAAAGTAATCTTCAAGGGGGACAGAAAACTGTCAGCGCCGAAGATTATTTCAGCCTTGTTAGCTGACAGTATGATGAGCCAAGGGTGCAAGGCTTTCTTGGCGCATGTGGTGAGTCTAGAGGTAAATGTTGGAAGATTGCAGGATTATCAGGTTGTCAGGGAGTTTTCAGATGTGTTCCCAGAAGAGTTACCAGGGTTGCCGCCGGTGAGGGAAATTGAGTTCGAAATTGACTTGATCCCCGGAACCGCGCCAATATCCATACCACCCTACAAAATGGCTCCAGTTGAGTTGAGAGAACTCAAGGAGCAATTGCAGGAGTTGTTAGAGAAGCAGTTTATCAGGCCAAGTTCATCACCTTGGGGAGCGCCAGTCCTATTCGTTAAGAAGAAGGATGGAACCTGGCGCATGTGTATAGATTACAGGAAGCTTAACAAAGTGACAGTTAAGAACAGATATCCTTTACCTAGGATAGATGATCTGTTTGATCAGCTATAGGGAGCAAGGGTCTTTTCGAAGATAGATCTCAGATCGAGTTATCATCAACTCCAATCGTGGAGTCCGATGTTAACAAGACGCCTTCAGACCCGCCACGGGCACTATGAGTTCGTGGTCATGCCATTCGGATGACCAATGCTCCAAATTGCATTCATAAACCTTATGAACGGGTTTTTCAGAGTTCTTAGATCGGTTTGTCATAGTGTTCATTGATGACATTCGGTCTATTCCAAGGATGAAGGGAGCATGAGCAAGATCTCGTAATAGTATTGCGAGAGATTGAGAGAGCAGGAGTTGTATGCCAAATTTAGCAAGTGTGAATTTTGGCTGCATGAAGTAGTTTTCCTTGGACATGTGATTTCCAGCAAAGGGATCCATGTTGATTCGAGGAAAGTAGAAGCAGTAGTGAATTGGCAAGAACCTAAGACAGTGAAAGAGGTAAGAAGCTTCCTAGGTTTGGCAGGTTATTACAGGAGATTCGTGGAAGGATTCTCAATGATAGCGCCCTATGACTAAGTCATAAGAAAGAATCAACAGTTCATATGGAGTGAGGAATGTCAGAAGAGCTTTGAGGAGCTCAAGAACAGATTGACAAGTGCTCCAGTATTGGTTTTGCCCAATGGAGATCAGGGGTATACAGTATACAGTGATTCTTCGAGAAGAGGCTTAGGTTGTGTGTTAATGCAGAATGGCAAAGTGATAGCCTATGCTTCACGGCAATTGAAGCCATATGAGTTAAATTATCCGACTCATGATCTGGAATTGGCAGCAGTGATTTTTGCCCTAAAGATTTGGAGACACTACCTATATGGGGTTCAGACTAGGATCTTCACGGACAACAAAAATCTTAAGTACATTATGAGTCAAAAAGAGTTGAATTTAAGGCAGAGACGATGGTTGGAGTTGCTTAAGGACTATGACCTGATGATAGAGTATCATCCAGGAAAGGAAAATGTAGTGGCAGATGCTTTGAGCAGGAAGTCATCCATATCTTATGTGCAATCAGTTTACTTGCCTCTGTTGGAACAGATGGCGAAGTTGAAGATCAGTTTAAAGTAGGATGAATCAGATGGTATTTTTGCTCAATTCAGGGTGAGACCTATCCTTAGGGAGAAGGTCAAGGAGTTCTGAGAGCAGGATCTGTAATTAAGTAAGTCGAGAGATGAAATTCAACATGGTAGCAATCGAAGTGCAAATAAGGGATGATGGGCTAATGGTAGTCGGAAGCAAAGTTATGTATTTCAATGATAAAGCGATTAAGGATGAGATCATGGATGAGGCACACAATGCGCCTTATTCCATGCACCCAGCAAACACCGGGATGTCTGAGGATTTGAAGGAGCATTTCTGGTGGAAAGGTATGAAAAGAGATGTAGCTGAATATGTGAGCAGGTGTTTAGTGTGTCAGCAAGTCAAGGCTGAACACCAAACACCTCTAGGCATGTTGTAGCCATTGTCCATTCCTGAATGGAAGTGGCAAAGGATCACTATGGATTTTCTGATGGGTTTACCCAGGACTGTTAGGAAGCATGATGCTATATGGGTCATTGTAGATCGATTAACCAAGTCAGCCCATTTTCTGGCAATTAAGCAGACAGATTCGTTGCAGGTGTTAGCAAGAAAATACGTTGATGAGGTAGTGAGGTTACATAGAGTACCAGATTCTATAGTATCCGACAGGGACCCTCGATTCACATCGAGATTCTATAGTAGTTTGCAGAAAGCATTAGGAACTAAGCTGAATTTCAGTACGGCGTTTCATCCTCAGACGGATGGTCAGTCTGAGAGGACAATCCAGACTCTAGAGGGGATGCTTAGAGCATGTGTCATGGACTTCAGAAGAGCATGGGATGATCACTTGCCGTTGGTCGAATTTGCCTATAGCAATTCGTACCATTCGAGCATTCAGATGGCTCCTTATGAAGCCCTTTATGGCGTGAGATGCGGGACTACGATATCTTTGGGATGAAGAAGGTGAGAGGAAGCTAGTGGACCGAGTTGGTCCGGATGACGATTGAGAAAGTGGATGTAATCAAACAGCGACTTAAAGCAGCCAGGATAGAATGAAGAGTTATGCCGATGCTAACAGGAAAGAAATGGAGTACGCAGTGGGTGACAAAGTATTCCTGAAGACGTCTCCATGGAAGGGAGTCATGAGATTTGGTATGAAGGGGAAGTTAAGTCCTCGCTATGTGGGTCCGTATAAAGTATTGGAGAGGATTGGGCCGTTGGCCTACAGACTGGCATTGCCGCGAGAATTATCCGATTCATGATGTATTCCATGTCTCGATCTTCGAGAAGTACAGATCGATCCTTCTCACATCATTCAGACCTCAGAAGTTCAGCTGAGTGATGATTTGAGCTATGAGGAGATGCCAGTGGCAATTCTGGATAGCAAGAAGAAGGTTCTCAAGAACAAGGCAATTCAGCTAGTTAAAGTCCTTTGGAGGAATCATGCAGTTGAAGAGGCGACGTGGGAACCTTTGGATACAATGAAGGAGAAGTATCCACACCTCTTCAATGAATCAGGTAAGAATTTCGAGGATGAAATTTCTTAAGGGGGGGAGAAATGTTAGCCCCAATTTTTTTTTTAAATTAAGCATGATTAGACTAATTAAGTAATTGAGTTAGCATTAATTGAGATGATAGTAATTAAATATGGTAGCATTAAATAGCATATGACATTAAATGAGTAAGTAGCATTAATTGATTATGTTAGATAGCATTAAGTAATAAGTTAGGTAAGAGTTAATGACATTAAATGAGTTAGTTGGGCTTTAATGAGGTAGGAAAGAAAAGAGAATAAGTTGGGCCTTACAAGACAAGTGGGCTTGAGTAGGTTAAAGAAGATAAGAAGAAAAGAGGAGGAAGTGAGTTGGACTTGGACTTATGGGCTTAAGTGAGTAAGTAGAAGTATAAAAAGGGAATGAAATAAGTGAATTGTAGAGGAAGAGAGGAGGACTTACGAAAATTTAGAGAGGGAGGAGAGGTTTTCGGCAATGAGGAGAGAAGGAGGAGAAAAAGAAGAAGCTTTGGCTAGGGTTTGATTCTCCTTGAGTTTTAGAGGGTTTTTGAAGAAAGTGCAAGAAAAAAAAGTGAAGAGGAGAAGCTAAGCTACCTTTTGAGCCAAGAAACTCTTGGGTTGAGTCAAGATCTAAGGTAAGTTATATTTTTAAGAGTTGGTTTTTAGTTGGGTTTTTGGTTTAGAAAGCTTAGAAGTGAAGTGGGTTTAGTGATTCTCAAGCTAATTTCATGAAAGAGGTTTTATAGAATTTCATTAGAATTTGTGTTGAAGTGGGTTTTGTTTCTCTTGAAATAGAGCAAGAGAGAGGAGAAGAGCAAGAGGAGGAGTTCCATTTAGCATGGATTTAGCAAGTATAAGGTGGGTTTCACTTTTATCTTTATGTTAGTAATGCTTTAAATACTATCTCCACTAAGGAAAATTAATGTTTTCCAACTACCTTGGAATGAGTGTTGATTGAGTTTTGAATTGTGTGTAAATTGAATTGTGATTGCCATTATGTGAGAATTTGATTAGTATATGATATTGCTTGAAATTGCCATAAATTGAATGAGCATGAATGAGATCATGAAAGGTAAGCTAAGCATGAAATATATTATTTTCAAGAATCAGCTTTATGGATGCATGAAAATCCATTTTTAGAAAATCAGTCAGTGGACAAGACAGGTCCAGTTTTTATGCATGAAATTCAATGTTATGTGGGTTAGTTAAGTCCACTAGCAAAGTCACGCATATCGTTGACCAAGATAGCCTTCTCCGGCTGCTCGATAGTGGCATAGGATGTTCCTTTTGGACTCCTCAAAGATATGACTACACTTGTGTAGCTCATCAGTAACCCGTGGACTTTTCGAACCATCAGCTATGTGTTACATGTTAAGCATATGTTTGCAAGAATGAAAATTTCATGGATCATGAACATTGTGTTTTGAGATTGATAAATTTCATGAAATGCGTGATTGTATGATTGCTATACCAAAGTGCTGAAAGTATGATTAATGAAGCAATGTAGCTTATTAGCCTAAATATAAACGTGTTACCTACGAGCGAAAGCTCACCCCCACCTTCCTGTCCCATCTCCAGGTGAAGAGCGCGATTTCGAGGAACGAGCATAAAAGGCATACTCCAAGATTTTGTTTTTGATGAAATTCAAGTCATTTTGTTGTAACCAATGCTTTAGATGCATTTCAAGAAAACAGTAGCATTTTGGAAATGTATTTTGAATCATATTGTAAAAGGGCTTGAAATGCCCTCTAAAGCCTTGTAATAACTTATATTTTCATATGAATGCAAGAATGTTCAGTTATCATGTATTTTGTAAAATCCAAGTATGTTTCAAAACAATTGCATCATAGTATAGCATGAACATGGTTAGATGATTAAGAGTGCGGTTGTTGCCTAAAATGGTATTTGGAAATACCTTAGAGTTTAAACATGTTATATGAGGTTGCATGTTGAGTTTTATGCAGGTGGAAGTATTAGGATTGAAAAATTGGTTAGTTGCATTTTCAAGGGAAGTGCTGTCAAATTTTCCTAAAATTTGACAGAACTTTGCCTCAGTATTAGACCCTCTTAAGGTTGAATTAGATCGGGAAGTTTTCATGAATATTGTAGTAGAAGTTCAGAGCTTTCTAAGGATATATCGTTTGTCTCATTTGAAGTTAGGGTTAAAAAGTTACAAGGATTAGAACACATTCAGTTACTGTTCATGTTGCAAATGTTACTATTACATTGGTCTTATTGAGCAGTGACCTTTGAGTGAGTTTTAACCTTGATGAATGATGGATCTAACTTTTGCACTCTTCATGAGAATTGTAGTTCACCTTGTTATCTTTCCATGGAGGTATAGTATGCACCTATTGGAGCTATGGGTAAGAAGTTATGAGTGTTGAAAGATGAGGGCTCCAAGTGGTTTTGAAGTGAGAGGGTTAGAAGTTTTGTAAAATGGCGTGTCCATTAAACGGAAACGAATGTCCATTAAACGGACAGCCTCGGGTGCCAAAACACCCCTTCCCCTGCCCATGTCTGTTTAACGGACATTTGCGAGCCATTTAGGACCTCGTTACCGTGCATCGTCAGTTAAGCGGATGGGCTGTCCGTTTAACGGACAGCTACGGACAAATGGGCAAATTGGACTTTGTTAAAGGCCGAATTTGGTTTTGTAGTCTTCATAAGAGTTGTAGATCTAGATGTCTACTTTAATATGGTGAAATAACGAAAATGATCCGACCTCTAGATTAAAAGTTATGGCCATCTCGCCAAAAGAGTTTCACTTGGATTTTTGAAGAGAGCATGGTCTATTGTTTTGGGCATAAATCCCTCATACGACCTTCAAATGAGGTGAGGCTTGAACCATTTGATTCATAAGACATATATCTTCCATTCCATAAATTTGGGTGTCATTTGGAGTTAAATTGTGAATGTTTGCATAAAAGCAAATAAGAGGTCAGTTAAGAGAGCATGTTTCAGCTATGAACTCTTTTAGGTTTTTGGAGGGTATCTTGAGTTATATGACTCCGATTAAGGCGATTCTTGCCTCTATACGACCGTGAGGCTTTAAGCTATATTTGATATGAACAAGTCAATATCTGATTTTGATGTTTATGTAGTGTGCGCTCATCACTTTTATGGAATAACAGCAAATAGCACCGCTATGAATTAAGCGCAAGGTTTCAGGAATACAGAAGTTAGGTTATATGTAGTTGGGGTCCAGTCTACGGATCGGGTTCCGACATCTTGTGGTATCAGAGCGAGTGTGCTAAGTGTAAGTTCCATGTAGTTGGGTCTCGGATCCAACAGTTGGGGTCCGGTCTCCGGGTCCGGTCCTAACATAAAATATGCCATGTTATCTCTGCATCGCACATAACAATTAATGATGCATTCTTCCTAACAGATCAATGTTGAGATGCACAACAATTGGCTCGAGAGTTCCGTGGAACGATACGGATAAACTGAAGTTTATACCGTGAACTATACGAGTCCGATTTCTCAGGATCTCGTGGTGTTAGACCTTGTTTTTATTTGCTTAAATTGTTTAATTGGTTATTTATGTTTTAATTGCTTAATTGGTTCTTTATGCTTGATTGATGGCTTAGAATTTTTTTTTTATGGAATTGGTCTTTAATTAGGATTTGAGAAAAGGAATATAATTTGAATTTGAATTGAGGTAGTAGGTGAAGTGGGATTAATATAGTAAGTGAGTAGTAAATGTAAGTAGTTAGTAGGTGGAAGTTAGCATGGAACTAAGGGGTTAAGGGTTAGTTGGAGTCTTTAAAAGCCAACCAAGGGCATAGTTGGAAGAGCCTCATTAAATAAGGGTATAATGGGTATTGAAGGAAGAAATAAGAAAGAAAATTAGAGAGGGAGAGGAGAAAATTTCATGAAAAGCAAGGGGAGGAGAGAGAGAACGAAAATAAAGAGAAGAAGGAAGGAGAAGTCGTGAAGGAGGAGAAGAAAAGAAGAAGAAAAGTCGAAAATTCAAGAGAAAGGTGAGAAAAACCGTGAAAAGGAGGAGAATCCAAGCTTCTAAGGTAAGTTTCATCATCTTCTTCTTTTTTTGTTAAGAAATGGGGTTAGGATTTGTAATGGAGAGAAATCCTAGTGAGAGAAAGTGGCAGGAAGAAGAAGATGAATAGTGAATACATAAGTTTTTTTGGATTTTTCACCTAGGGGTTGAGTTTCTAACCTATAGGATTCATGAATGGGTTATATGGAGGCTTGGTTTGGGTTATGACATTTTTAGGGTTTTGGAGGGGAATTTCAAAAATTGAAGAATAAATGATGGATTGTTGATTTTGTTTAGGAAATCTAGGGGCTATCCAAGAACAAGAGAAGGGAAGCCATTGAGATTGGAATTTCCAAGTTATAAGGTGGGTAAATTATTTATGGTTTTTGTGCAAAATGGGCAAATGCTTGTATATGCATTGTATATGATTTATTCGCATATTTGTTATGTTTATATGATGTATATCATGATGATTAAACCATAGAAATCTGATTATTCCATGTTATGTGTGAATGAATGCTTGACATTTGGATAAGAATGTATGCCATTGAATGAAATCATGGCATTTTGTTATATGAACATTTGAATTGGATTATGTGCTTTGTTTGGGCTTAGAGGAACCATTTCGAGTCATGTGCACATCGATGTCAAAGCCTTATCTCATTTGCCCGCCAGGGCCCACGAGATCCGAGATCGACTCGTTTGATTCACTACGTAAACTTGATTCGTTACGCTGCTTTGTTCACGGAACCCTCTAGCCATTAAAATGTGCATTGCATTTGATGTTCTAAGTTGCCTTGAAATGAATTACATTTAGTGTGTGAAGATGATTTGAAATTATGAATTGACAATTGCCTTGTGAATGTTGGATTCTCATTGTTATATACTTATGCCTAAACATGCTGGTATGTATATGTGTTTAGTTGATTGTGTGGCTCAATGCCATTGACTATTAATGGTTTAGCCATCGAAATGTATAGCTTAACCCACGATTTTCCTCCCTGTGCAAATTGAGAAGACCGTGAATCCTTGCAGCCTTTGGGACGATCCGAGTGGGATTTAGATTTTACATCTTAGCTAGATTTTGATAGCTTTACAAGCATATTGATCATGGATCATCAATTGTATTTTGTAACTCTTGTAAAGGTTTATGATGTACTGTCAATATGTTACTAAAGCTGTGAATGAGAATATTGTATGAACTCTTCTTTTGGTATGGAAATGAATGGAGAACTTGAGAGTTCTTTTTCTTCATTAATGGTAGCTTTTGCAAACTTTGAATGTGTTGGATGTGTATGTTGCTTGGAAATTGTCTTTTGATTGGTGCTAGATAAGTTTTGCAAATGATGAAGTTGTTATGCTAGGATGGTGGAGTATGAGAATGATGTATGTGTTTATCCTTGAATGAGATATCAAATTGATATTCGTATTAGAAGGATAGCTTGTTGATATTGGGATGAATGTATGTGATGAATGATTTGGAATTGAGTTTCAATGATGATTGATGTTGTTGGATGGGTTTAGAGTGGTTTTTATGGTGTTGGAAAATGGTTTGAGGTAAGGGAATGTTAGGAGAGGTTTAAGAGCCCTTAAAGGGGGCTTGTAGGGTGAAATTTTAGTGTTACCCGTAGGTTACACGGTCTGGCCGGTTAGATTTACACGGGCTGTGTAAATCTGGGCGCAGGAGGCACTCCCCACTCGTAGGTTACAAGGGCTGTGTGATTTTTACACGGTCCATGTAATTCGACAACCATATCGACAGAATTTCAAATTTTTTTCTTCATTAAAGTTGTAGCCCTAGATGTCTAATTTCTAACCATCCAAGAAAGAAGTCAATCTGACATCTATAGTGAGAGTTATGAGGTTTGAGCCAAAGTATGTTCAATAGGAATCTGGTTATGAACATATCGGTTTTGTTTGGCCATAACTCCTTCCTCCGACCTCCGATTAAGGCAATTATTTGAGGCGTTAGACTTCTAACACATTTTCATACCTTCCCTTAAAAATTCATGATCATTGGTTTCGAATCCTAGAAGTTTGATCTATTGGAAGTGAGTGGTCAGGTTGGAGAGCTTTATCGGGCTATGAACCTACTTTGGATTTTTACGCATATCTTGAGCTTTGGAGCTCCGACTGAGGTGATTCTTGGTTCTACATAAACTAGAGACCAAGAGCTACCTTTTTCTAGAAGTCAATTGTAGTTTTATGGTCCTCATTTTGTGGGCTCGCCTTTGTGGCTTGATTTGTTGTTAGATTGAGGGCTTTTCGTGAGGGTTGAAGAGCTTAGGAAACTCGCTTATGTTTATGTTCTTCGATTTTGAGTCGATCGTTGGGCTTCGAAAATGGGGCCCAACATCTTTTGGTATGAAAACCCGGTTTTTTTTAAAGAGTCCTAGGCTTAGAAAATGTTGTGTTATGTGCTAATTGTTTGCATTTTGGATTGATTGTTTGCCTTAAATGACATGCATATCATGCATACATGTAGAATGTGAGCTAATCGTGAGTGTTCCTGTTGAAGGAGTGAGATGCCACCTCGTCGAAGAACACAAGGGATAATGCAAGGATAGGTCGCACCTGACCCTCCGTCCTAGGAAGGGGGCACGGATGAGTCTAGAACCCCAGGGGATGCTGAGGTTTCTATTGGGCAGAGTAGTGAGCCCATCCAATCTCAGACTCAGGAGTCTCCTGTTTCGCTGGAGCAAGCATCTACCTTGGCTCCGAGATTGTTCTAAGCATTCACCCAGGTGTTCGTCCAGGTTATGGGACAAATGTCGCAATCTTCTGCTCCAGCCTCAGTTAAGAAGGGGAAGCAATTTGACAAGCTGAGAAAGTATGGCGTAGTGGACTTTTTCAGGACCACTGATCCCGAGGAAGCTGAGACAAGGCTAATGGAGGGAAATTAGAAGAAATACCTGTGGTCATGCAATTCCCGGATGTCTTTCCCGAGGAATTACCAGGAATACCACCACCTAGGGAAATTGAATTTCCCATTGACCTTCTTCCGGGCACAATGCCAATATCAATTCCGCCTTATAGAATGGCTCTGGCGGAATTGAAGGAGCTTAAGGAGCAGCTAGAAGATTTATTGGAAAAAGGGTACATAAGGCCGAGCTCTTCACTTTGGGGAGCTCCGGTCCTTTTTGTAAAGAAGAAAGATGGATTGATGGTAGTAGAAAGCAGATTATGTATTCCGGACATGGTGTATACAGACCACAAGAGCCTTAAGTATTTACAGAGCCAAAAGGAATTGAACTTGAGACAGAGAAGATGGTTAGAACTATTAAAAGACTATGATTTGATGATTGATTATCACCCAGGAAAAGCGAATGTAGTAGCCGACTGAGTAGAAAATAGACTATAGCACATGTGGAGACAGTGTATTTTCCCTTGCTAAAGGAATTAGCCAAACTCAGAGTGATATTGAGTCCAGCTGAATCGAATTGTATATTGGCAAACTTCCGAGTGAGGCCAGTACTGAATGAGAAGATTAAGGAATTGCAGAAACAGGATGAGTATTTGAGTAAGCTCAGAGAAGAGATAAAGAATGGTAAACCTTCTTAGGTAAAGGTAAAGGAAGATGGATTGATGGTAGTAGGAAACAGATTATGTATTCCAGACATGCAAGAGTTAAAGGATGAAATTTTGGATGAGGCACATAATGCGCCTTATGCAATGCACCCAGGAAGTACAAGAATGTACAGAGATTTGAAGGAGCAGTTTTGGTGGAAAGGGATGAAGAAAGAAGTTGCAGAATATGCTAAAAGATTCTTAGTGTGCCAGCAAGTCAAGGCTGAGTACCAGGCACCTTCAGGCAAGCTTAAACCTTTGTCAATTCCAGAATGGGAATGGGAGAAGATCACGATGGATTTCTTGATGGGATTGCCAAGAACCAATAGGAAGAATGATGCAATATGGGTAATTATGGATAGGCTAACCAAGTCTTCTCATTTCTTGCCAATTAGACACACGGATTCTTTGAATGTTTTGGCTAAGAAATATGTGGATGAGATAATTAGATTGCATGGGATTCTGAGTTATATAGTTTCGGATAGAGATCCGAGGTTCACTTCGAGATTTTGGGAAAGCTTGCAAGAGGCTTTGGGAACTAAGTTGCATTTTAGCACAGCTTTCCATCCGCAGACTGATGGACAATCGAAGAGAACGATTCGAACTTTGGAGGCAATGTTGAGAGCTTGTGTTATGGACTTTAAAGGCTCATAGGATGATCATTTGCCTTTAATTGAATTTGCTTATAATAATTCCTATCACTCAGGAATTCAGATGGCACCATATGAAGCTTTGTATGGTAGGAGGTGCAAAACTCCTATTTGTTGGGATGAGGAAGGTGAGAGGAGGCTAGTAGGGCCTGAATTGGTACAGGTTACTGTTGACAAGATTAAATTGGTGAAACAAAGACTTAAGGCAGCTCAAGATAGAATGAAGAGCTACTCAGATGCGTATAGGAAAGAAATGGACTTTGACGTTGGAGACAGAGTGTTTCTTAGAGCCTCTCCATGGAAAGGGGTTTTGCGATCTGGTAAGAAAGACAAGTTAAGTCTAAGGTATATAGAACCTTATGAGATCCTTGAGAGGATTGGGCCTTTGGCATACAAGTTAGCTTTGCCATCGGAATTATCAAAGATCCATAATGTTTTTCATGTGTCGATGCTGAGGAGGTATCGATCAGATCCTTCGCATACAGTTCAACCTTCGAAAGTTCAGCTCAGAGAGGATTTGACTTATGAGGAGCAACCAGTAGAAATCCTAGACTCCAAAGACAAGGTTTTGAGAAACAAGGTCGTGAAGCTAGTCAAAGTCTTATGGAGGAACCATTCGACAAAGGAGGCTACTTGGGAGCCTTTGGATGCGAAGAAGGAGAAGTTTCCCCATCTTTTGGATGTTTCAGGTAAGAATTTCGAGGACGAATTCTTTTAGGGGAGGGGAGTTGTTAGACCTTGTTTTTATTTGCTTAAATTGTTTAATTGTTTATTTATGTTTTATTTGCTTAATTGGTTCTTTATGCTTGATTGATGGCTTAGAATATTTTTTTTTTAGAATTGGTCTTTAATTAGGATTTGAGAAAAGGAATAGAATTTGAATTTGAATTGAGGTAGTAGGTGAAGTGAGATTAATATAGTAAGTGAGTAGTAAATGTAAGTAGTTAGTAGGTGGAAGTTAGTATGGAACTAAGGGGTTAAGGGTTAGTTGGAGTCTTTAAAAGCCAACCAAGGGCATAGTTGGAAGAGCCTTATTAATGAAGGGTATAACGGGTATAGAAGGAAGAAAGAAGAAAGCAAATTAGAGAGGGAGAGGAGCAAGTTTCGTGAAAAGCAAGGGGAGGAGAGAGAGAATGAAAATAAAGAGAACAAGGAAGGAGAAGTCGTGAAGGAGGAGAAGAAAAGAAGAAGAAAAGTCAAAAATTCAAGAGAAAAGTGGGAAAAATCGTGAGAAGGAGGAGAATCCAAGCTTCTAAGGTAAGTTTCATCATCTTCTTCTTGTTTTGTTAAGAAATGGGGTTAGGATTCGTAATGGAGAGAAATCCTAGTTGTTAGAGTAGTGGCCTGAAGGCAATCGCCTTTAGCGCATTTTGTACAAATTTGTGTACAGTTTTTATGAATAAATAAAGAAAGGCATTTTCATTACGTTGCTGTTCATTATTTATGAATTGATATTGATCAATAAGAAAATTAATGAAGTCCATGATATATGACATAGCATGAAAGAAATTATGATGTGATCATACTATTGAGATTCCTATCATGTGCAATTATGTCAGTATCTTAATTATCCCTAGTCATAGGATTACTGAGACTGGACATCGGTAATCCAGAAAGACTAGCACATCTCAAGCTCCTTGATTTGATCAAGCAGTGGATCTCAGAAACTGTACATATGAGATATTTAGAGTTGAGATGTGGATGCTTACTAGAGGTAGTAAGTACATTGGTTGACCTGCTATGAGATCATCACATGGATGTCCTATTCTAATGTCAGTGATAATCTCATCATAGCAATGGTGCAAGTATCCTTAGACTTGAGGTACTCAAGGATATCTTGGATCTTGATTCGTGCTTTGACTCCATTCCTTGTTACCTTACGAGGTCTCATAGGGTGGTGCTTGGGTGCGACTTGAGGTATTCAAGGTAATTGAGTAGCCAATAGAGGATTCACCACTTCTGTGATAGCAGAAGATGATACCCATGGCCTCTTGTCAGGGTCATTACTTGGAAATCTCTGATCAGAGTACATATGTCATGAAGAGTGTCTTCATTGACATAATAAGTATTAAGTAATGAGTCCCAGGACAAGAACTGAAATCATTTGGACTAGATTTGACATAGTCAATCTAGTGAGAGTTGACACATTGCCCATACTCATAACCAAGTGGGGTATAGCATGGTGAAAGGACGAATTGCACAGTAATTGTCTATGGAAAGGTTCGTGATATGGTCCATGATGAATATATGTTTAGTCGTCAAACCAATTACTTTCCGGTCAATTGGGGGTCATGATGTGTTGCTTGATACCGCTCATGACTTGCTTAGATTAAGTGTTGATCTAAGTGGCCAACTGATCTTCGGCTCGTCGTTCGATCCTAGAATCGATCCTTGGAAACCGGTCAAATAAAATAATTTATACCAAGGATTGCAAAGATAGGATGCAACCTCGGTCGCTCTCAAAGGAACCTAATGAAATGGACCTAAGCTAGCCTATATGTCATTCAATGCAAGTGAAATTAGCAAGGAAAAAGGGGTTTTGATTTTAAAACATTAATAAACTAAAATGTATGCAAAAAGTATTTTTGGGTTTTGGAAATAGAAAATAAAAAGAGTAAAACAAAAGATAGAATCCTCCCGAAAATGAATTTTGGCTATCACAGTTCAAAACTAAGTGTGAATAGTAAACCTTAAAGGCTATCTCTAAGTTCGTGGTTTCGATTAATGGAATCTGTCACTCGCGACTCCATCTCTCTAGACCCCATTGAGTGCTCTTGAGCCTCGTAACATTAGAGGACTCTTTAAGTCCGAGATCTTGATCAATGAACCCATTGCTCGAGATCCCGTTAAGTGCATCTTAGTCGGACAGATTAGAAATCACTAAGTTTGAATGGAAAACCTTAAAGGACTCACTTTAAGTTCAGGTCTTGATTAATGGACTCTGTCACTCTCGACTCCATTAATCAAAACACCTAAAACCTTAAAGGAACTGAAGTCCAAGGTTTTAATCAATGAACCCATTGCTTAAAACCTTGTTAAAAACATCTTAGTGTGGGCGTGGACTAGAAATCACTAAGTTTCTGAAAGCTCAACCTTAACAACTCGTTAAGTCCAATGAATTAATTAATCAACTCGATTAATTAAAACTTGTTAAAAACCTTAGTGTATGCAATGGACATGTTAATGCAAGTGGTCAAATGCAATCTAGCATCAACTCAATATCTAACACAACTAGGCAGATAAAAGAGAATTAACAAAATCACAAGTGAACATATATGAGACTTCATATATTTAAGCACCTAATTTCTACATAAACAAATCCATAACATATTACATCGCTCACCGCTTAATTAAACTATAATCAGCAAAATCTAACTACAAAGCAATAAACCCCAACTCTACTGCTCACAACAATGTAGTTAAAACGTGACAATGTAAACTAGTAATCCAAACAACACAACAAACGTCCAAACATTTAATTGAGCTTTAATCAATAGTATCACTACAATCTATAAACCCTCGACCAAGGCATATTCATAAATCATAGCAAACTATAGATTGCTTACTCCCTTTAGTGCTCGGTGAACTCCAACCATCTTTGCATCGTCAAGAGGAGAAGAATGCCTAACCACACATCACAATCGGGAACACCGCAACTCATGGCGAACCATAGCTGCTCACGGCGGAAGACACTGCGAAAACAACCAAAAGAAAACAACTAAAATGACTTCCTGTGGAACCCCGGTGGAACCCCGGCAGCGACGACCACCGCCTCCTCTCTTTTTCTCTACGCCGTCCCTCTCTCCTCTCTTCTCTCGTTGGTCTCTCTCTGTTTTTCTCGTGAAGTCGAAGCCCCTCCGATAACCTAATTCGTAATATTTAAAGGATGGGTCGGGTGGGTCGCATGCAGTGAGACAAAATTTCTATTTTGGGTCGGGTTACCCGACATTCGCCGCGCGAATAGGCATGAGTTATTGTGGCGAATGAATTTTGTCACTCGTCGCGCGAATAAATTAAATACCATTAATTGGCCATGCGGCGAATGGAGGGTCCGGTTCGCCCGGCGTTTAGAATTGTTCGTCACGACGAGCGTTCTTACCGACGCGAGTGATTCGCCAAGCATCATTGACTTTCTCATCCTTTTGACCCTTTTCTCCCGCAATATAAAATAACAATTTGCAGTATCAATTGTCCTTAGAAAATTATAATGCAATCAATGTCAATTTGCACAATTTTACTAACAAATTGCATAAAGCATAAGCTCACCGCAGTGGACTAATTTAAGCACAAAATCATGAATCAAGAGTCAAAAAGTACATTAAAAGCCATAAAAGTGTAGCCAATTTATATGATAAACTTGAGTTCAATCAATTCCCCACACTTAGACCTTTGTACTCTGGACAAAGTTTACGAGTCAAAAAGAATACAAGAGGAAAAGAAAATAGCACCCATACTCAAAACAATAAAATGAACTTGACTCGAGTTACTTTCTCTAATTCAACCACAAAGAAATAAGAAGAAAGCTAACAGAATAAACATTAAAAGAATTCAAGCACAAGAGATTGAACAAAAGAGAAACTCTCAAGATATAGTGTTTACGCCACCACTTGTGTCTAGGGTATTTTCTCTCAATCTACTTAAGTCACCTCCTACCATAGGCTCAGGTCAATTCTATTTTTCCACCACAAAACTATCATTTCAAGATCAAGAGGACTTTGAGGGTTGTAATGTATGGAAGGCTAAATGAATGGATGAAGTATAAGAAAGAAAATATGAACATATGCACTAAATGTGAACTGATGTCATCAGAGAATTCAAACTAACAATTGAATCTTGAATAATTTGTTTTTTTCATCTCATTTGAGATGCTAATCCTTTTGGGATACAACACATTATTATCCCTTTCGGATACACAAGACTAACATTTTTTCATTTTCAACACTTTTTTTTCGAGAACTAATAACAAAACATAGACTATCGCTAATAACTAAACACGGACTCGACATCATCTAAGAATATAAATGCAAATGCTCATAACAAGAAAGCTCAAAGGGCTAGCAATGGATGAATGTGTAAGGGAAGGTGTTTAGCAAATGGGTTTAAGAAAGAACGCCTATCATATCAGCAAAAATTCAGTTCATTAAGCTTCAAGTAAGAATTAAAACAAGTTCGAGAAGAATGAAATAAGAAGATGCACACAAAGATAGAAGAAAATGTTTGGCTCAAATATCCTTCCACAAGTGGTATGATCTCTATGAACAATCTCAAGTCTTAAAACTTAAAATGCCACTTTATTAGCATGCTTCCATCCACTTTGTATTGAAAACATTGAAAGTAAGGTTTTGTCAAGTCAAATTATCATGAAAAGGATGGAAGATGTTTTCAATAACTCAAGCATCATTTTGAAACCAAGAAAGACTTTGAAAACAAAAGCCACAAAAGTCCAAATTGCAAAACAAAATTGAATTGAGTGAAAAAAATTAAGCACGTAATCATTCATGCACAGTATGGACGTCGCGACATAACATGGAACACGCCGCGACATATACGAAATCTGAAGAGCAGCGTCGCATGACGTGTGATCACTGTCATGGCGAAGAAATGCGTAATGACAGAATGTAATGTAAACTCAAGTTAGCGCAGAACGCACAAATCAGCCAACAATTCATATGTCCTCAATGAAACACAATAGCAATAGTCATGCAATGTCAAAAAATAATAGGAAATAACTCCCCACACTTAATCAACACATTGTCCTCAATGTTAAGCAAGAAGAAATAGAGCACAGGGCAATTCAACAAAATGTAAGGAAGGCAGGAGGCGTAACTCAAAGGGACTTTATTGAATTGAAAAGATACTAATTAAACTAAAAGCTAAGCTATTTTCTACTGAGGTTGCTCCTCCCCGACACTTACTTAATAAAATAATGCACCAATATAAGTCACAAGCAATCATAAGGCATAAGTGAGTAAACAAGTGAAGGAAAGAAATAACCTGGGAGTTATGGAGGTCTTGGATTTGCCCGGTTAACCTTCGACAATGGCCATGGTGTGGTAAATAACTTCATCGATCCCACGCCCATGTCGGCCTTCCACTAAGCCGCGATTCACCGAAATGTTGGTCACGAAAAATAAGAGTTAGCCTCGGTGAACTTCCATAAAAGGTGTAATCTGCAAAATACTAACTAACGATGCAAATGCAACTAAACTATTTAGAATGCAACCTAAAAGAAAAGACACCTAACTTCACGTAGCAACAAATGACAAAAGCAAACTTAAAGAACCCACTTGGTTCCCCAAGAACGACGCCAATTTGATCTTCTACTCGTCGTTCGATCCTAGAATCGATCCTTGAAACCGTCAAATAAAATAATTTATACCAAAGATTGCAGCATAGGATGCAACCTCGGTCGCTCTCAAAGGAACCTAATGAAATGGACCTAAGCTAGCCTATATGTCATTCAATGCAAGTGAAATTAGCAAGGAAAAAGGGGTTTCGATTTTAAAACATTAATAAACTAAAATGTATGCAAAAAGTATTTTGGGTTTTGGAAATAGAAAATAAAAAGAGTAAAACAAAAGATAGAATCCTCTTGAAAATGAATTTTGGCTATCACAGTTCAAAACTAAGTGTGAATAGTAAACCTTAAAGGGCTATCTCTAAGTTCGTGGTTTCGATTAATGGAATCTCGTCACTGCGACTCCATCTCTAGACCCCATTGAGTGCTCTTGAGCCTCGTAACATTAGAGGACTCTTTAAGTCCGAGATCTTGATCAATGAACTCCATTGCTCGAGATCCCGTTATGCATCTTAGTCGGACAGATTAGAAATCACTAAGTTTGAATGGAAAACCTTAAAGGACTCACTTTAAGTTCAGGTCTTGATTAATGGACTCGTCACACTCGACTCCATTAATCAAAAACACCTAAAACCTTAAAGGAACTCGAAGTCCAAGGTTTTAATCAATGAACTCCATTGCTTAAAACCTTGTTAAAAACATCTTAGTGTGGGCGTGGACTAGAAATCACTAAGTTTCCAAAGCTCAACCTTAACAACTCGTTAAGTCCAATGAATTAATTAATCAACTCGATTAATTAAAACTTGTTAAAAACCTTAGTGTATGCAATGGACATGTTAATGCAAGTGGTCAAATGCAATCTAGCATCAACTCAATATCTAACACAACTAGGCGTATAAAAGAGAATTAACAAAATCACAAGTGAACATATATGAGACTTCATATATTTAAGCACCTAATTTCTACATAAACAAATCCATAACATATTACATCGCTCACCGCTTAATTAAACTATAATCAAGCAAAATCTAACTACAAAGCAATAAACCCCAACTCTACTGTTCCCAACAATGTAGTTAAAAACGTGACAATGTAAACTAGTAATCCAAACAACACAACAAACGCCCAAACATTTAATTGAGCTTTAATCAATAGTATCACTACAATCTATAAACCCTCACCAAGGCATATTCATAAATCATAGCAAACTATAGATTGCTACTCCCTTTAGTGCTCGGTGAACTCCAACCATCATCGTGATCGTCAAGAGGAGAAGAATGCCTAACCACACATCACAATCGGGAACACCGCAACTCATGGCGTAACCATAGCACTTTCACGGCGGAAGACACCGCGAAACAACCAAAAGAAAACAACTAAAATGACTTCCTGTGGAACCCCGGGGAACCACGGGCGCGCGACGACCACCGCTCCTCTCTTTTCTCTCTACGCCGTCCCTCTCTCCTCTCTTCTCTCGTTGGTCTCTCTCTGCATTTTTCTCGTCATGCGAAGTCGAAGCCCCCTCCGATAACCTAATTCGTAATATTTAAAGGATGGGTCGTGGTCAATGGTCGCATGCTGAGACAAAATTTCTATTTTGGGTTGGGTTACCCGACATTCGCATGGCGAATAGTCGTAGTTCATTGTGGCGAATGAATTTGGTCACTCGTCATGGCGAATAAATTAAATACCATTAATTATTGCGGCGAATGGAGGGTCCGGTTCGCCCAGCGTTTAGAATTGTTCGTCACGACGAGCGTTCTTCCGACGCGGAGTGATTCGCCATGCATCATTGACTTTCTCATCCTTTTGACCTTTTTTCTCCCGCAATATAAAATAACAATTTGCAGTATCAATTGTCCTTAGAAAATTATAATGCAATCAATGTCAATTTGCACAATTTACTAACAAATTGCATAAAGCATAAGCTCACCGCAGAGGACTAATTTAAGCACAAAATCATGAATCAAGAGTCAAAAGTACATTAAAAGCCATAAAAGTGTAGCCAATTTATATGATAAACTTGAGTTCAATCAATTCCCCACACTTAGACCTTTGTACTCGGACAAAGTTTACCGAGTCAAAAAGAATACAAGAGGAAAAGAAAATAGCACCCATACTCAAAACAATAAAATGAACTTGACTCGAGTTACTTTCTAATTCAACCACAAAGAAATAAGAAGAAAGCTAATGAATAAACACTAAAAGAATTCAAGCACAAGAGATTGAACAAAAGAGAAACTCTCAAGATATAGTGTTTACGCTCACTCACTTGTGTTCAGGTATTTTCTCTCAATCTACTTAAGTCACCTCCTACCATAGGCTTGTGTCAATTCTATTTTTCCACCACAAAACTATCATTTCAAGATCAAGAGGACTTTGAGGGTTGTAATGTATGGAAGGCTAAATGAATGGATGAAGTATAAGAAAGAAAATATGAACATATGCACTAAATGTGAACTGATGTCATCGGTAGAATTCAAACTAACAATTGAATATGAATAATTTTTTTTTCATCTCATTTGAGATGCTAATCCCTTTTTGGGATACAACACATTATTATCCCTTTTCCGGATACACAAGACTAATATTTTTTCATTTTTCAACACTTTTTTTTTTTCGAGAACTAATAACAAAACATAGACTATCGCTAATAACTAAACACGTATCATCGACATCATCTAAGAATATAAATGCAAATGCTCATAACAAGAAGCTCAAAGGGGCTAGCAATGGATGAATGTGTAAGGGACAGTGTTTAGGCAAATGGGTTTAAGAAAGAACGCCTCTATCATATCAGCAAAAATTCAGTTCATTAAGCTTCAAGTAAGAATTAAAACAAGTTCTGGAGAAGAATGAAATAAGAAGATGCACACAAAGATAGAAGAAAATGTTTGGCTCAAATATCCTTCCACAAGGGTATGATCTCTATGAACAATCTCAAGTCTTAAAAACTTAAAATGCCACTTTATTAGCATGCTTCCATCCACTTTGTATTGAAAACATTGAAAGTAAGGTTTTGTCAAGTCAAATTATCATGAAAAGGATGGAAGATGTTTTCAATAACTCAAGCATCATTTGAAACCAAGAAAGACTTTGAAAACAAAAGCCACAAAAGTCCAAAGGCAAAACAAAATTGAATTGAGTGAAAAAATTAAGCACGTAATCATTCATGCACAGTATGGACGTCGCGACATAACATGGAACACGCCGCGACATATACGAAATCTGAAGAGCAGCGCCGCTGACGTGTGATCACTCGTCATGCGAAGAAATGCGAATGACATGAGAATGTAAACTAACTCAAGTTAGCGCAGAACGCACAAATCAGCCAACAATTCATATGTCCTCAATGAAACACAATAGCAATAGTCATGCAATGTCAAAAAATAATAGGAAATAACTCCCCACACTTAATCAACACATTGTCCTCAATGTTAAGCAAGAAGAAATAGAGCACAAGGGCAATTCAACACAATGTAAGGAAGGCAGGAGGCGTAACTCAAAGGGACTTTATTGAATTGAAAAGATACTAATTAAACTAAAAGCTAAGCTATTTTCTCTCGAGGTTGCTCCTCCCGACACTTACTTAATAAAATAATGCACCAATATAAGTCACAAGCAATCATAAGGCATAAGTGAGTAAACAAGTGAAGGAAAGAAATAACCGGGAGTTATGGAGGTCTTGGATTTGCCGGTTAACCTTCGACAATGGCCATGGTGTGGCTAAATAACTTCATCCAGTCCCACGTCCATGTCGGCCTCCACTAAGCCGATTCACCGAAATGTTGGTCACGTAAAAATAAGAGTTAGCCTCGGTGAACTTCCATAAAAGGTGTAATCTGCAAAATACTAACTAACGATGCAAATGCAACTAAACTATTTAGAATGCAACCTAAAAGAAAAGACACCTAACTTCACGTAGCAACAAATGACAAAAGCAAACTTAAAGAACCACTTCTTGGTTCCCCAAGAACGACGCCAATTTGATCTTGACTCGTCGCTCGATCCTAGAATCGATCCTTGAAACCGTCAAATAAAATAATTTATACCAAGGATTGCAGCATAGGATGCAACCTCGGTCGCCTCTCAAAGGAACCTAATGAAATGGACCTAAGCTAGCCTATATGTCATTCAATGCAAGTGAAATTAGCAAGGAAAAGGGGTTTTGATTTTAAAACATTAATAAACTAAAATGTATGCAAAAAGTATTTTTGGGTTTTGGAAATAGAAAATAAAAGAGTAAAACAAAAGATAGAATCCTCTTGAAAATGAATTTTGGCTATCACAGTTCAAAACTAAGTGTGAATAGTAAACCTTAAAGGCTATCTCTAAGTTCGTGGTTTCGATTAATGGAATCTCGCCACTCGCGACTCCATCTCTAGACCCCATTGAGTGCTCTTGAGCCTCGTAACATTAGAGGACTCTTTAAGTCCGAGATCTTGATCAATGAACTCCATTGCTCGAGATCCCGTTATGCATCTTAGTCGGACAGATTAGAAATCACTAAGTTTGAATGGAAAACCTTAAAGGACTCACTTTAAGTTCAGGTCTTGATTAATGGACTCGTCACTCTCGACTCCATTAATCAAAAACACCTAAAACCTTAAAGGAACTCGAAGTCCAAGGTTTTAATCAATGAACTCCATTGCTTAAAACCTTGTTAAAACATCTTAGTGTGGGCGTGGACTAGAAATCACTAAGTTTCCAAAGCTCAACCTTAACAACTCGTTAAGTCCAATGAATTAATTAATCAACTCGATTAATTAAAACTTGTTAAAACCTTAGTGTATGCAATGGACATGTTAATGCAAGTGGTCAAATGCAATCTAGCATCAACTCAATATCTAACACAACTAGGCGTATAAAAGAGAATTAACAAAATCACAAGTGAACATATATGAGACTTCATATATTTAAGCACCAATTTCTACATAAACAAATCCATAACATATTACAATGTTCACCGCTTAATTAAACTATAATCAAGCAAAATCTAACTACAAAGCAATAAACCCCAACTCTACTGTTCACAACAATGTAGTTAAAACGTGACAATGTAAACTAGTAATCCAAACAACACAACAAACGCCCAAACATTTAATTGAGCTTTAATCAATAGTATCACTACAATCTATAAACCCTCGACTAAGGCATATTCATAAATCATAGCAAACTATAGATTGCTACTCCCTTTAGTGCTCGGTGAACTCCAACCATCGCCGCATCGTCAAGAGGAGAAGAATGCCTAACCACACATCACAATCGGGAACACCGCAACTCATGGCGAACCATAGCTGCTCACGGCGGAAGACACCGCGAAAACAACCAAAAGAAAACAACTAAATGACTTCCTGTGGAACCCCGAAGGAACCCAGGCAGCGACGACCACCGCTCCTCTCTTTTCTCTACGCCGTCCCCTCTCTCTCTTCTCTCGTCGGTCTCTCTTCAGTGTTTTCTCTCATAAGTGAAGCCCCCTCCGATAACCTAATTCGTAATATTTAAAGGATGGGTCGTGGGGCCGGTCGCATAAAGTGAGACAAAATTTCTATTTTGGGTCGGGTTATCGACATTCGCCGCGGCGAATAAATGAGTTCATTGTGGCGAATGAATTTGGTCACTCGTCGCGGCGAATAAATTAAATACCATTAATTCGCTGCGGCGAATGGAGGGTCTGGTTCGCCCCAGCGTCTAGAATTGTTCGTCGCGACGAGCGTTCTTCTGGATGCGGAGTGATTCGCCGCGGCATCATTGACTTTCTCATCCTTTTGACCCCTTTTTCTCCTGCAATATAAAATAACAATTTGCAGTATCAATTGTCCTTAGAAAAATTATAATGCAATCAATGTCAATTTGCACAATTTTACTAACAAATTGCATAAAGCATAAGCTCACCATGAGGACTAATTTAAGCACAAAATCATGAATCAAGAGTCAAAAAGTACATTACAAGCCATAAAAGTGTAGCCAATTTATATGATAAACTTGAGTTCAATCACCAACATAACTGGGAACCTAATGGGTCACACGCATAAGAGTGTCTCGGAGAATTGGTAAAATAGTTTTGGATAGAGATCCAATATATGGAGAGCAAAAGGATTAAATGGATCCCGATGAGATCGAGATATGTCCCGATGAGATCGCGACATCGATATTGCTGAAAAACGTTTCCGGAGGTTTTTCCCATACCGGGACCCGGTAGGCCGGTAGGACCGACCCCAGTGTGACTGTACCACTTCAGCATTATTTATATATAATTAATTAATTAATTAATATATATATATATATATATGTATATACCATACGTGGAAGGAGAGGAGGAAGCTTCATCTTTAACTTTATATATATATATATATATATAATGAAGCTAACGTGGATGGCAAAAGAAGCTTCCATCTTTTGCCTTTTCATCTTTCCATTAAATGGTAAGAAGACAAAATGAAATGAAGATGATGAGTGTAGTCGTTGGTTGTAAGAAGAGAAGAGAAGTTTGAAAGGAAAAAAAGTTTTCCTCTCATTTCATCATCGTTCTTCATCATCTTCAAACAATTTCTTCTCCTTCTCCATCGTGATTCCAAGCTCTCCAAGAATAAGGTAAGATCTAGCAGTCTTCTCCTTATTTTAGCTATTCCCGGGTCAAAGGGTTTGTCCCGGTTAGGTTCTCCGATCTCTGCGTGGATACCGTTAGAGACGGTCTCCTTTGGTCGTTTTGGATTGACTTTGTTATATAGTCACATGGATCCTGGCTTTCGGGAAGGTCCCGGAACAAAAATTTTTGTTTTCCGCACCGTGGGCATGTGATGCTCACACCGGGATTTTCCTACAGTGGTATCAGAGTCACTTGTGTCGTATATAACGAAGAAACCATGACTAGGTTGGAGTTCCTTATTGCTTGTGACGATGATGCATGTTGATTGAGTGAATTTCAAATTCAGTATAGAAATATAGTTTTTGAAATTTTCTTGCCCAGATATGTTCACAAGATGTTGTTGCATATTTGTGTGGAAGCTCGGGATTTATCAATGTGATTTGATATGGTTTTGCTAATTTATTCCCTAATGTTCTTGTTGCTGTCTTTGTGCACATTCCTTGAACAGGCATGCTTATAAATTCGAGAATAACTTTTATAAAATTTTTTTTTCAGATTTTCTTTCACCGAAATGTCTCTAAGATGTTTATTAATGTCTATGACAAAGGAAAAATGTTTTCGAGGTGATTTACTATTTATTTAAGAATTTATTGTGTGCTGCTGGGAATAACTGTGTTGAGGAACACAGATTCTACGTTGGCTTTGTTGCTAAGGTTGAATGAGTTTTTGATGGAAATAAATCCAGAAAAAATTCATGGATCATTTTGTGAACATTTAGTAACCTTAATAAATTTCTCAGAATTTATTGAAATTGTTTCAATTAGTTTTTCAAGCAAAAGGCAAAGCTTGGCAGTTTTGAGAAAGTTGCTGGAGCTGTTTTGTTTGAAATAAGAAATTGTGTAGATTTCAGTTCCAATTCCTTGGATCATTTTTAATGTGATTAAAAATGTGTTACATTGATTTTTTATGCTTTCCAAACTGATTATCTTGAAATTGGGTTTCCAAACAATTTTCGGATGCCAAATGTGTCTCATTAGCGTCTCGTTAGTATATTTCCTTATCTTGATTGTTTTGGCCATCACAAATTTTGTGACCAGTGCCGAAGTAGTCTTGATAAAGTGTAGACTAACTAGAGATACTTAGGGTGATAGTTTGATATTCGCAAAATTATTTGGAAATCTAAATGAATAAGAGTGTATTCATCGATTTCAAGTTTTTCATGTATAGTTTGACTATATATGGTAAGCAACAATGAAAGTGTTTCATTGGTAGATCAAGGTAAAGTGTAATAGACTTGGTGTTGTGAATTTGAACTGCATGGATTGAGAAATTAGCCGATTAGATAGCAATTCCACACGGATAAGTCGACTTGCACATGCACAAGTCGACTTGTCTGTGCACTGTAGACGTATAAGTCGACTTGCACAATGTTACAAGTCGACTTGTTCGTGCACAGTTGCAAATGTCAACTTACACTTGCTTAAGTCGACATATACAGAGGCATAAGTCGACTTATACATATACAAGTCGACTTACAACATGCATAGGTGGGATGATGGATGGTTTTAGGTATAGACTTAATGTGATTGATTAAATGCCCTAAATCATTCCATATAGTCATGGTGACTATAATCCTATAGCTTGGAGAAGAAGTAGATGAGACCTGAAAACCCTCACACTTAATATGAAAACTCACGTCTTCCATTAATATGGGGAGAACCAGAGTTCTTATAGAGTTGGGTTGTTGGGTAAACCCAAGCTCATTCTATACGAATATGTTCGAACCATGAAAATAAGATTTTTGGATTAATGGGTCGGTTTTCACTAGAAGCGTTGATTTGTTGAGTAAACTCAAGGTCAACGTGGACAGAGGCGAAATTGGGTAGTGTACATCAGATGTACACGCATCAAGAGTTGAAAACCCAATGAGCGTGCATACATCACGAGTTGATAGCACTAGTTGATAGTTGCATCTATAAATCAAGTGGTATGACCGATACCTACCGATAGATCTAAGGTGGCTTGTTGGGTAAACCCAAGGTCATTTTAGTAATGTCAGATATCTAAGATGCAATTGGTATGACTGATACCTACCGATTGACCTAAGGTGGCTTGTTGGGTAAACCCAAGGTCATTGTTAGTAATATCGGATATCGACCCACTAGACATTTTGTCATAATGTTTCTTGGATTCGATCGAGGGTTATGGATTCTTTGAAACTAGTGGGAGCTATATGCATGACATGCAAGTCCTTATGATCATGCATTTAATTCTATCCTAACATTCTTTCTCTCTTCTCTTTAGGTTGATTGAAGATGACTTCAAGTGTAAACTTGCGCCGCTTATGGACTCAAACAAATTAATCTGGACCAAATTTTCTCGTTTTCGAGAAATCGAGAATTGTTCTCGATCCGAGGAACTGGATATGTCCTTGATATTCCACTTCCCGATCCACTGCTATTGATGCTTCGATGAGGATCGAAAGTTTATCGAAGTATCTCAAAGATGATGACATTGCAAACTCGTATTATGCTTGCCTCGATGTCACCAGAGTCGCAGAAGTAAAGATGAGTCTATGGATGCTCATACCATAGTGTTTCATGTTAGGGAGCTGTTTGATGAGCAAGCTCGATGCGAAAGGTTCGAGACCTCGAGGTTACTCTTCACTACTAAGATGACTCGAGTTCATCTGCGCAGCAAGATGCATCAAGATGAATGGGTATATTGAGAGGTTGGTTGTCTTAGGTTTTGTCATGGATTATGAATTAAGTGTTGACTTAATTCTAGTTGATTGTCGATAGTTATTCACAGTTTGTGTTAAACTATCGGATGAATCGATATCCACGACAATCCTCGAGTTGATCAACTCGCTTCAAGACAAAGCAGAAAGCAAGCTATCAAGAAAGATAGCAAGCAAGTCTTATGGTGGACTCTTCTTGGTTCCAAGAAAAGAAATCAAGAAGAAGAGGTCTAAGAAACCGAAAGGAAGCATAGCCAAGAAAAAACCAAAGAGGCGCACTAAAGGAACTTGCTTCCATCAGGCAAAACCGGTCACCCAAGAGAAACTGTAAAGTCTATCCGAGGAATTGAAGCGAAGAAGGCATCAGATGCCTCAACATCTTCAGGTATGTTTGTCATTGAGGTTAATACTGTTTCTAATCATAACATATGGGTATTAGATACCGGTTATGGCTCACACATATGCAACGATATGCAAGGCCTCGTGGATGACGATGAGCGACTCATGAAGGAGAACTAGACTATGCGTGTGGGAAATGGAGCAAGACTTGCTGCATTAGCCGTAGGCACTTACTTTTTGTCACTCCCCACTGGGCTTGTAATTAAATTGGATGAATGTTATTTTATACCTGTATTAACAAAGAACATATTGTCTGTTTCTTGTTTAAATAGAGCTGGTTTCCATTTGACTTTTAGTAACAATGGTTGTTCTATTAGTTTGAATGGAATGCTTTATGGTACTGGTACATTATGCAATGGAATTTACATATTAGCTATGTCACATCCAATAATGAATGTCAATGATACGAAAAGACATAAACGAGATAATTTAAAATCAACTTACTTATGGCATTGTCGTCTTGGCCATATAAATGAGAGACGCATAGCTAAGTTCCATAAGAGTGGAAGTTTAGGGTCATTTGATTATGAATCATATGACACATGCGAATCTTGTTTATTAGGCAAGATGACTAAGTTACCCTTTAAGGGAAAGGGTGAACGAGCGATTGGAGTATTAGACCTAATACATTCAGATGTATGTGGTCCGATGTCCATCCATGCTAGAAGTGGTTCTCTTTACTTCATTACCTTTATCGATGATTATTCTCGATATGGGTACCTGTATCTGATGAGATACAAATCTGAAGCATTTGAAAAGTTCAAACAATTCATAAATGAAGTAGAAAACCAACTTGGGAAAAGTATCAAGACATTACGATCAGATCGTGGTGGGGAATACTTAGACTAGGAGTTTTTGGATTATCTCAGAGATAATGAGATTTTATCTCAATGGACTCCTCCTTACACACCACAACATAATGGTGTGGCAGAAAGGAGAAATCGAACCTTGTTAGACATGGTACGATCAATGATGGGCTTTGCAAAGTTACCAAAATCCTTTTGGGGGTATGCAATCGAGACAGTTGTTTACTTGCTAAACAGAGTTCCATCAAAGACAGTTGATGTTACTCCATATGAGATGTGGACTAACAAAAGACCTTATCTTACTCATTTGAAAGTTTGGGGCTGTCCAGCTTATGTGAAGCGGACATAGTCAGATAAACTTGATGCAAAATCTGACAAGTGTTTATTCGTAGGATATCCTAAAGAAACAATGGGATATCGTTCTATCTTCACGAGGAACAAAAGGTGTTTGTTTCAAAGCATGCTGTCTTTTAGAGAAAGAGTTTCTTTACAAGAAGACGGTGGGAGCAAAATAGAACTTGAAGAAGTTCAAGATGCTGTAACAGACGCAGATCAATCGCTGAACTTGAAACCTGTGACTCATACGGATGAAGTAACATTCAACCTTTTACAACACACGAAGTTCAGAGGTCACGAGGATACGCCTGCTCCCGAGAGATATGGATTTCTTGTGAATGAACAAAATGACCTATTGCTCATAGAAGATGATGAGCCTACCACCTATGAAGAGGTTCTGAAGAGTTCAGAGGCTGAGAAATGGCTTCAAGCCATGAAAGCTGAAATGGATTCCATGTATGAAAACCAAGTATGGACTTTGGTTGAGGCACCCGAAGGAATCAAACCCATAGGGTGTAAATGGGTTTTCAAAAAGAAAACCGACATGGATGGTAATGTAATTACCCATAAAGCAAGGCTTATGGCTAAAGGTTTTCGTCAAAGACAAGGAGTTGACTACGACGAGACCTTCAACCCAGTAGCAATGATTAAATCCATTAGGATACTCCTAACCATTGCCACTCATTATGATTATGAGATATGGAAAATGGATGTAAAGATAGCTTTCCTAAATGGGAATCTAGCTGAGGATGTGTATATGACACAACCTGAGGGCTTCACCTCCTATGATGGCGAAAAGGTATGCAAGCTTCAAAAATCCATCTATGGATTGAAGCAAGCATCCAGGAGTTGGAATATCCGTTTTGATGAGGTAATCAAAGAGTTTGGTTTCTCACAAAATCCGGATGAATACTGTGTGTATAAGAAGGTTGATGGGACTGCAATCGTATTCCTTGTGCTATATGTAGATGACATATTATTACTAGGAAACGATGTCTCGATGCTACAATCAGTTAAGATTTGGTTATACAAACAATTTTTCATGAAAGACCTTGGTGAAGCAACTTATATCCTTGGGATAAGGATCTATAGAGATAGATCAAAAAGATTGCTTGGTCTTTCACAATCAACGTACATAGACAAGATGCTAAAGAGGTTTAGCATGGAGCAATCCAAGAGAGGGTACCTTCCCGTGACTCATGGGATAACACTCTCGAAATCTATGTGTCCTAAGACACAAGATGAGAGGATGCGCATGAATATGATCCCGTATGCATCTGCGGTTGGATCTATCATGTATGCAATGCTTTGTACGAGACCCGATGTATCATATACTCAAAGTGTTACGAGCAGATACCAATCGGATCCTGGTGAGGGTCACTGGGTGGCTATCAAGAATATCCTCAAGTACTTGCGAAGGACTAAGGATGTTTTCTTGATATATGGGGATGGAGATCTCCAGGTGAGCGGGTATACAGATGCCAGTTTCCAATCTGATAAGGATGATTCCAAATCCCAATCAGGTTACATATTCACACTGAACGGCG
The DNA here is from genome assembly GCA_029891385.1 of Erythroxylum novogranatense. Taxonomy (NCBI): domain Eukaryota; kingdom Viridiplantae; phylum Streptophyta; class Magnoliopsida; order Malpighiales; family Erythroxylaceae; genus Erythroxylum; species Erythroxylum novogranatense. The sequence continues at coordinate 66,423,106 of CM057231.1, read as the reverse complement.
GGGCAGTCAGTTGGAAGAGTTCCAAACAAGAGATGACTGCTGATTCAACGACTGAGGCAGAGTATATTGCCGCTTCAGACGCAGCAAAGGAAGCAATTTGGATCAAGAAGTTCATTACTGAACTTGGTGTGGTTCCTAGCAGTGATGGGCCCATACAGTTGTATTGTGACAACAATGGGGCTATTGCGCAGGCGAAGGAACCAAGGTCTCATCAACGATCCAAACACGTACTCCGCAGATATCACCTAATCAGGGAGATCATTGGTCGAGGTGATGTGCGATAGAGAGAATTCTACGTAATGTAATATTGCCGATCCGCTGACAAAGCCATTATCACAAAAGAGTTTTGATTCTCATGTACTCGCTTTATGGTATTAGATATCAAGGCGATTGGCTTTAGGTCAATTGGGAGATTGTTAGAGTAGTGCCTCAAGGCAATCGCCTTTAGCGCATTTTGTACAAATTTGTGTACGCTTTTATGAATAAATAAAGAAAGGCATTTTTCATTACGTTGTTGTTCATTATTTACGAACCGATATTGATCAATAAGCAAATTAATGAAGTCCATGATATATGACATAGCATGAAAGAAATTATGATGTGATCATACTACTGAGATTTCTATCATATGCAATTATGTCAAGATCTTAATTATCCTAGTCATAGGATTACCGAGACCGGACATCAAGAATCCGTAAAGACTAGCACATCTCAAGCTCCTTGATTTGATCAAGCAGTGAATCTCAGAAACTGTACATATGAGATATTTAGGGTTGAGATGTGGATGCTTACTAGAGGTAGTAAGTACATTGATTGACCTGCTATGAGATCATCACATGGATGTCCTATTCTAATGTCAGTGATAATCTCATCATAGAATGGTGCAAGTATCCTTAGACTTGAGGTACTCAAGGATATCTTGATCTCGATTACGTGCTTTGACTCCATTCCTTGTTACCTTACAGAGGTCGCTCATAGGGTGGTGCTTGGGTACAGCTTGAGGTATTCGAAGGTAATTGAGTAGCCAATAGAGGATTCACCACTTCTGTGATAGCAGAAGATGATACCCATGGCCTCTTGTCAGGGTCATTACTTGGAAATCTCTGATCAGAGTACATATGTCATGAAGAGTGTCTTCATTGACATATTAAGTATTAAGTAATGAGTCCCAGGACAAGAACTGAAATCACTTAGACTAGATTTGACATAGTCAACCTAGTGAGAGTTGACACATTGCCCATACTCATAACCAAGTGGGGTATAGCATGGTGAAAGGACGAATTGCACGGTAATTGTCTATAGAAAGGTTCGTGATATGGTCCATGATGAATATATGTTTATTCGTTAAACCAATTACTTTCCGGTCAATTGGGGGTCATGATGTGTTGCTAGATACCGCTCATGACTTGCTTAGATTAAGTGTTGATCTAAGTGGCCAACATAACCGGGAACCTAATGGGTCACACGCATAAGAGTGTCTCGGAGAATTTGTAAAATAGTTTTGGATAGAGATCCAATATTTGGAGAGCAAAAGGATTAAATGGATCCTGATGAGATCGGGATATGTCCCGATGAGATCGCGACATCGATATTGCTGAAAAACTTTTCTGGGGTTTTTTCCCATACCGGGACTCGGTAGGCTAGTAGGACCGACCCCAGTGTGACTGGACCACTTCAGCATTATTTATATATATATATATAATTAATTAATTAAAGAATTAATTAATATATATATATATATATATACCATACGTGGAAGGAGAGGAGGAAGCTTCATCTTTAACTTTATATATATATATATAATGAAGCTAACGTGGATGGCAAAAGAAGGTTCCATCTTTTTCCTTGTCATCTTTCCATTAAATGGTAAGAAGACAAAATGAAATGAAGATGATGAGTGATCGGCGGTTTATCGTTCAATATTAAAATTGATCCCTGGAAACCGGTCAAATTAAATTTATACCAAGGATTGCAATACAGGATGCAACCTCGGGTCGACTCTCAAGGAACCAATGCATCAATTGATCCTAGACTAGCCTAATGTTTGAATGATGCATGCAATTAAAGCAATAGAAGGGGGTTTTGATTTGATTAATTAGAAATTAAACTAAGCCAAAATAAGAATAAATGTTTTTGTGATTTTTAGAAAACTAAACGATTGAAATTAAACAAGACTAAAATCAATTAATTAAAACTCTCCGAAAATGTATCTCCGGTCATCATCGCTCAAAATAATATTGGGGTTTGAAATCCACTAAGTTTCAAAATAAACCTTAACAACTCGTTAAGTCCAAGAATTAATTAATCAACTCGATTAATTAAAACTTGTTAAACCCCTTAGTGTATGCTATGAATGATTAATGCAACAAATCATTTGAATAAAACACAACCAACTTAATCAAACACAACTAGGCGATTAAATTAATTGATGCAATCATCCAACCGATATACATGAACTCCATGTATTTAAAAACAGCATTCAACAATAATCAAACATTAACACAAATCAAAGTTTAACGTCCTACTAAACTATAGCAAGACTCAATCGGTTATACACTGTAATAATACCAACTCGGATCGTTACAAGTTCATAACCAAATCTAAAATGATGTTGATTACCCTTGAAGCTCAAGAACTCGACTCTCGTTACATTTCCGGAGACTAAGAGTTTAGCCGCTCATGACTCGGATGACTCCATCATCGCTGGAGAATCACCGATATTCATGATCGACGATTTAACCGGAAGATGAAGACAGCGAACGTGGAATGTTGGAGATGAAAAAGATGAAGGCGGTGAACGTCGTCTGCGACTGAACCTGAAACAAACACAATATAAAAACTATCAAAACTAAAAAGAGAAGAAAAGGAAACAAACAGAGAAAATAGTGAACGAAGAAGAAAAACCGAGAAGACGAAGAAGAAACATCATGGCGGCCGCCTTCATTTGCCCTAAATGGTAAGGTTTTATAGGGGCTCAATGCGGGCCGAATTGAACGGTGGATACTTTTGCCATTTTGGTCCGGTCACCCGACATTCGCCGCGGCGAATGATCGAAGTTCGCCGCGCGAATGAATTTAGTCACTGTCGCAATAATGAATTAAACACCATTAATTAGCCGCGGCTAATGGAGAGTCTCGATTCATCCCAATGAACTCATGGCGTGTTGACTTCTTAATTGTTGACTACTTTGGTCCTACAAAATACAACCCATTTGCAGTATCAATTGTCCCAATAAAGATTATGCAGAATTAATGACAAATGACAACAAAATATTGACAATATGCAATTTATCAAAACTCAATGTGCGGGACCAAAATAAGCATGAAAATTATAGATCAGGAGTCAACAGATGCATAATTACTAAAGAAAATGAGCCTGATTTATAGTATAAATTTGGTCCAATCAAATTCCCCCACACTTAAACCTTTGTACTCCTGAACAAAGCTTATAAGAGTCAAAAAGGTTCAAGGGTAAAAGAAAATTCTGCCCATGTTCAAACAATAACCAAAATTGACTCAATCCACTTTATCAGAAGTCAAACGCAGCAAATTGAAAGAGTGCTAATAAAATAAACATTGAAAGAATTTAAGCACATGAGATTGAACAACAGAGAATCACTCGGGATATGGTGTTTACGCTCAACTCACTTGTATAGTAGGAATATTTTTCTATCAATCTGCTTAGTACATCTCCTACCATAGGCTTGTATCAATTTTATTTCTCCACTACAAGGACTATCAATTTGAAAATCAAGAGGTCTTTCAGGGTTGTAATGAACGAAAGGCTAAATGAATGGATGAAGTGAAAGAAAGAAATAGTATGAGCATGCGCATGAAGTGAGGAATTGATGTCAACAACAAAACTAAAACTAGACACTGAGATAAATTGAATATACACACATTTTCTTTTCTTTTCTTTTTTTTTTTTGGCTATCTCATTTTGAGATGCTAATCCCTTTTTGGGATACAACACATTAGTATCCCTTTTCGGGATACACAAGACTAACACTTTTTTCCTTTTTCAATTTTTTTTTTTGGTTTTTTTAATCTACAAAACATAGACTACTGACATCATCTTAATATGTATGCAAATGCTCATAACAAAAAGGCTCAAGGAGCTAGCAAGGGGAAAAAGTATTTAAGGGTTGGTGTTTGGGGAAAGGGTTGAAAGAAGGAATGCCTCTATCATATCAACAAAAATTTAGTCCATCAAGCTTTGAGTAAAAACTGACACAAGTTCTAGAGAAGAATGGACTAAGTAGATGCACACACAAAAAATATAGAAAAAATTTGGCTCGAATATCCTTCCAACAAGGTTTTGTCTCAATGATCAATCTCAAGTCTTAAAAACTTAAAATGCTACCTTATTAGCATGCTCCCATTTACTTAGTTTTGAAAACTTCAAAAGTTAAAATTTTGTCAGATCCAATTATCGTTCGAAGAATGGAGAGCATTTTTACAAAAACTCAAGTATCAAGTTGAAACTTATAAATGCTTTGCATGCAAGGCACAAAAGAACAAGTGTAGAAATTGTTTGATTTGGGGACCAAATTTATCAGTTAAAGCAGTGGCCACAAAATTATGCATAATGTTCTAAAGGTGTACAATGTAAAATATAAAAGGGAATGGCTCCCCCACACTTAAACATGGCATTGTCCACAATGGCAAAAATAGTAGGGCATAGAGGAGACCATAAAAACAGATAAAACAGAAATGTGGATATATCATTAAACTCAAAAAGTGTGGACGAAATGAAGAATCCAAAGAACAAAAGACATCAAGAAACAGAGAATTCAGCAAAAAAAAAAATAACATGTGAATCTAAACAGGAGGATCATCCTCGACGGGCGGTTCGGGAGGGACAGCGGCACGAGGAGCACGAAAAAGGAGGTGAGGTGGAACTATAGGAAAAGGGTTAGGAGCAGCCGTGACTGGAGGCGGAACGGGTAACGAAAGAGGAGGGGTAATCATGTTCTGTATGGAGCGGAAAGTCTCACGGTCAGCCTCCAGTTGAGTCTCAAGACGACGGATTTCCGCTCGAAGCAGGGTCACCTCGGAGGGAGCTGGGGCAATTGCAGGAGGAGGAGATTCACGAGACGAAACCGCAGAGGGGGCAAGAGGGGGAGGTTTCTCGCTGCTGCTAGCATTGTGAGTGTGAGACATGGTCCTGCAATTACAATTAACAGAAAAAAAATTTAACGAGCAAAATCACATTGAATCACTCGAATTAGGTCTGCAGGCATTTGTTGCGACGAACAAGAACGTTCGCTGCGGCGAATTATGAACTTCGTCGCGACGAACAAGAAGGATCGCTGCGGCGAATTATGCACTTCGTCGCGACGAACGGTGATTCTGTATCCACATGGAGCGAACAACGCTTCTCGATACCCTAACTAAACATTATCAATGAAAATGAAAGTGAACAAAGAGAAATAAAAGAAAAGAGGCTTACGAGTCGATTAGGAGGAGACTTTGAAGGAGATGTCTACGGAGGAAGGAGACAACTTCGATAGAGGCGCGAAGAAACAAGAGACCGCGAGAGAAAGAGAAAGAGGAGAAGGAGAAGAAATAAGGTTGTAGGAAAAGCGAAGGCGCGAGAGAAGAAAAGACCAAAAGGGCCTCGGACAAAAGAGAAATCCAACGGTCCGTAGGGCAAAAGTCCTTATTCGCTGCGACGAAGCGGTCGCTAGCAAGCGAATAAGATGAAAACCCTAGGTTAGCCGCAATAACAAGCGATGCTCGCATTGCGGCGAACCACCTGAACAGATCACAAGATTCTAAGGATTCTACTCGGTTTGCACAATTATTCAATTAATCATCCCAAATATGAACCATTTTCTTTAATCTAATTATGCTTCATTAGAGAGAACACAGAGCTAACAAAGGGAAACATTTTATTCAAGCGTAAAGGGAAATCCTACCTACTATTCTAATTCTCTGGTTTGATCCCTCCCCACATTTAAACAATATAATCATGTTCAACAATATGCACGTTGGTATAAAACATAGCACAATTATATAGTAAATGAAGGAAAGAGAAAACACCGCACTCAAGGTGGGTCTTGTAGCTCGGGATGGACGATCGTTCGATATCCAAGCTCCATTTCAAGAGCTTGGTTGCTAGTCGATTCACGTCCATACCGCACCAGATGTGCTCTGCAAAATCATCAAAGGAGAAACTTTCCCAAAAATATTGTCGATGGTAGGAGTCAAAGTTTCTACAAATTCGTAACAAGCATCGTCAATCACCACATCAAGCATGTTGACACCAAGCAAGGAATAATCTTCATGGGGTGCTTCATAGCTTCATACATGTTGAAGCTAACTTTTGATCGCCCACTTCCATGGTGATCTTCCTTCCTTCATACTAATCATAGTACTTTCTGTCCAAGAAAGGGACGCCCAAGGATCGTAGAAGTTTCACGCACCACTTCGAGGTCATGTCCAACACGTAAAATCCACAGAAACACTAAGCCTTTGACTGGACCGAATGTCCTCAATAATTCCCACGGGATGCCTAAATGACCTATCGCCTAACCGGAGAATAACGGATGTGGGCTTAATACTCTTCACTCCCAAGGTCTTATATATCGACTCGGGCATCACATTTATCGCGCCCTAGATCTAGTAAAGCTCACCTATGGTCACTTTCCTAATGTGCAAGGGATGGTAAAAGATCCGAGGTCCGACATTTTCTTGGTATCTGTGGCTTAAACAAGGCTGAAACATTCGAGCTCACCGCACTCTCTCATTGGGCCTAAACTTCTTCTTATTTGTACACAGATCCTTTAAATATTTAGCGTAGGCCGGAACTCGCTTTACCAGGTCAAGTAAAGGGACATTCACTTCCACTTTCCCAAACAAATCAATGATATCCTTCTCATGTTGTTTCTCTTTTAAGCGCTTACTCATCAAATCTGAATTAGGAAACGGAGCTCGTGAATATTTACCTCTTCACCTTTACCGCTTGTTTGCTTGACGCCCATCCTTTGCTTGATCGTTGGAGCTCTCTAAAGTAGTTCCTTGTTCTTTGAGGCTTGCTTTCTTTCTCTTAGAATCTCTTCTTCGCGATCACTCTCGATCGCAAGCTTGCTTCTCTCTCACTTGAGGCGATCTTCAACCTCAATTTCCTCGGTGCATTCTTCTTCTTGGGAATGTCGAAATGCACTTTCTTTCCACCTCAACGCAATTGCATTTAAACTCTTGGGTTTATTACCGTGTTGGAGGAATGGTTCCGCTACTCTAGCTTGGTTGTCACTCAAATTATTAGACAATTGAGTGACATATGAGTTCAGGTTCTCGGCCTTGGTTTCCCATTGATCCATGCGTTTTTCCAAGGCACTAAAGCGGGCAGCATTCTTAGCGGAGTCTTGTTGGATGAGGTTTGTGATGGCGTTGAATTGGTTTGCTGTGGAAGTTCGTTCCTCTTTCATCAACGTCATCATACCATGTAGCAGTTGGTTGGTGTCCTCCTTGGGTGGCGGTGGTTGTTGCGCTGTCAACGCTTGTTGATCCTGGAACTGGTTTGTAGATTGTCCAGCTCCACTCCCTTGCTGAAAGCGGTTGGGTGCTCTTTCCGCGTTATTCCTCCAACTAAAATTTGGGTGGGATCTCCATCCCTCATTATATGTGTTGGAATACGGGTCCCATTTTCGATCCTGTCTACCTTGATACATTGCTGAGACTTCTTCATATCTGCCAGGACAAACACTTGAAATGTGCATCACTGAGCCACAAGATTCGCAACTAGGTGCGACTAATTCAGTGGAAGGTGATGGGCGATGCACATTCAAATTCTTAAACTCAGCCGTGATCGAGGATAACTGTGAAGTTATCCTATGCCCGTGGAATCCACCTTTGATTCCAGGCTCTCCATCCTCTTAGTTTGAGCCGACATGGCTCCTACTTCATTAACGCTCCTGGAATCACGAACACTATACTGTTGATGATTCAGGGCCATTCTCTTAATTAGGGCCCAAGCTTCTGGCGCGGTGAGGTCAATCAATGAACCTCCCGACGCAGCATCCAACATCCCTTTCTCTTGATTCTTCACCCTATCATAAAAATATTGAACCAGTTGTTCATCAGGGATCTGATGATGGGGGCACCGAGACAACAGATCTTGAAATCTGTTCCAAAAATCATACAGGGACTCGTCATAATCTTGTTTGGCAGAATATATCTCCTTTCTCATTGACGACGTCCTAGAAGCTGGAAAATACTTTTCCAGAAAAGCTTTCCGTAAGTTGGCCCAACTGTGATAGGCATTCGCAACATGCCTTGGGAGGCTCATGTACCACTCCCGGGCCTTTCCTTCTAACGACAAATGGAAGACTTTCCACAGCACCTGGTCCAGATGTGCTCCTACAGGCTTCATACTCGACGGATCATGGTGAGGGCACGAAGATGCATGTAGGGTCCTCTCCGTTAAACCGTGAAATTTGGGGAGAGAGTTAATCAATAAACCTTTGACTTCAAATTTACATCGGAAGTTAGGTGCAAAGCGATGAAAGGATCGTAGTGTACGTCCGAGGTTGTAGCTTCTCGGATGGTCCTACGTCGATGTTCGCATTGTTATCATCTACGCTGTTCTCGGTCACCGTTAAGACCGTGATCTCCATCTCGGGGTGGTTGACGGGATATTCTTGTTGTTCACCATCTCGATTCTAATCGATCTAGTGTTCTAAGTCTTTCTTGCTCTCTTGTTCTTCCTAAGTTGTCTAAGGTGTCGCCAATTTCGGGTTGAAAATGAACTAGCCTAAGTCTACGGGCATGCACAAGAGAAGTTCACCTAAGATAGCTCACTAAAGCGACAACGGATAGCAAGGCTTCATTCACTCAAGTTCTGCGGCGTGTAAGAACTTCATTGCGAATCAATGAAATCAGAATAATGTTATGCGGCGAATATAAACTCGCCGCAATGACGGATGAACTCATTGTGATTTAATGAGGAACTCGTCACGACCAAGAAGCTACGACAAGCAAGGCAAACCGAATTAACTTAAAATTACGCACAATAAACAAGAACAATCGAATAAACACTTAAAACAAAGCGTAATGAAATAACAAACAGGATTAACACTAAAAACACTTAAGAGTAATGAAATTAAATGAAATTATGCAATGCAAACAAAATGCAAACAAAAATTAAAATCAAAACAAACATCGGCTAACCTAGAGAACCAATTAATTTGATTCCCAACAACGGCGCCAAATTTTGATCGGCGGTTTATCGTTCAATATTAAAATTGATCCCTGGAAACCGGTCAAATTAAATTTATACCAAGGATTGCAATACAGGATGCAACCTCGGGTCGACTCTCAAGGAACCAATGCATCAATTGATCCTAGACTAGCCTAATGTTTGAATGATGCATGCAATTAAAGCAATAGAAGGGGGTTTTGATTTGATTAATTAGAAATTAAACTAAGCCAAAATAAGAATAAATGTTTTTGTGATTTTTAGAAAACTAAACGATTGAAATTAAACAAGACTAAAATCAATTAATTAAAACTCTCCTGAAAATGTATCTCTGGTCATCATCGTTCAAAATAATATTGGGGTTTGAAATCCACTAAGTTTGAAAATAAACCTTAACAACTCGTTAAGTCCAAGAATTAATTAATCAACTCGATTAATTAAAACTTGTTAAAACCCTTAGTGTATGCTATGAATGATTAATGCAACAAATCATTTGAATAAAAACACAACCAACTTAATCAAACACAACTAGGCGATTAAATTAATTGATGCAATCATCCAAGTGATATACATGAACTCCATGTATTTAAAAACAGCATTCAACAATAATCAAACATTAACACAAATCAAAGTTTAACGCCCTACTAAACTATAGCAAGACTCAATCGGTTATACTTCGTAATAATACCAACTCGGATCGTTACAAGTTCATAACGAAATCTAAAAAAAGATGTTGATTACCCTGAAGCTCAAGAACTCGGACCTCGTTACATTTACGGGAGACTAAGAGTTTAGCCGCCATGACTCGGATGACTCCATCATCGCTTTGGAGAATCACCGATAGTCATGATCGATTTATTTAACCGGAAGATGAAGACAATGAACGTGGATATCTGGAGATGAAAAGATGAAGGCGGTGAACGCCGATGCGTGATGAACCTAAAACAAACACAATATAAAAACTATCAAAACTAAAACAGAGAAGAAAAAGGAAACAAACAGAGAAAATAGTGAACGAAGAACGAAAACTGGAGAAGACGAAGAAGAAACACTGTAGCGGCCGCTCTTCATTTGCCCTAAATGGTAAGGTTTTATAGGAATCTTGGGGCGAATTAGAATAAAGGATACTTTTGCCATTTTGGTCCGGTCACCGACATTCGGCCGCTGGCGAATGAATTTGGTCACTCGTCGCAGCGAATGAATTAAACACCATTAATTAGCCGCGGCGAATGGAGAGTCTGATTCGTCCCAATGAACTTCATGCAAGGTTGACTTCTTAATTGTTGACTACTTTGGTCCTACAAAATACAACCCATTTGCAGTATCAATTGTCCCAATAAAGATTATGCAGAATTAATGACAAATGACAACAAAATATTGACAATATGCAATTTATCAAAACTCAATGTGCGGGACCAAAATAAGCATGAAAATTATAGATCAGGAGTCAACAGATGCATAATTACTAAAGAAAATGAGCCTGATTTATAGTATAAATTTGGTCCAATCAATGAGTGTAGTCGTTGGTTGTAAGAAGAGAAGAGAAGTTTGAAAGGAAAAAAAGTTTTCCTCTCATTTCATCATCGTTCTTCATCATCTTCAAGCAATTTCTTCTCCTTCTCCATCATGATTCCAAGCTCTCCAAGAATAAGGTAAGATCTAGCAGTCTTCTCCTTATTCTAGCTATTCCCGGTCAAAGGGTTTGTCCCGGCTAGGTTCTCCGATCTTTGCGTGGATACCGTTAGAGACGGTCTCCTTTGGTCATTTTGGTTTGACTTTGTTATATAGTCACATGGATCCTGACTTTCGGGAAGGTCCCAGAATAAAAAATTTTGTTTTCCGCACCCTGGGCATGTGATGCTCACACCGGGATTTTCCTACACTAGTGAGAGAAAGTGGTAGGAAGAAGAAGATGAATAGTGAATACATAAGTTTTTTAGGATTTTTCACCTAGGGGTTGAGTTTCTAACCTATAGGATTCATGAATGGGTTATATGGAGGCTTGATTTGGGTTATGACATTTTTAGGGTTTTGGAGGGGAATTTCAAAAATTGAAGAATAAATGATGGATTGTTGATTTTGTTTAGGAAATCTAGGGGCTATCTAAGAACAAGAGGAAGGAAGCCATTGAGATTGGAATTTCCATGTTATAAGGTGGGTAAATTATTTATGGTATTTGTGCAAAATGGGCAAATGCTTGTATATGCATTGTATGTGATTTGTTCGCATATTTGTTATGTTGATATGATGTATATCATGATGATTAAACCATAGAAATGTGATTATGCCATGTTATGTATGAATGAATGCTTGACATTTAGATAAGAATGTATGTCATTGAATGAAATCATGGCATTTTGTTATATGAACATTTGAATTGGATTATGTGCTTTGTTTGGGCTGAGAGGAACCATTTCGAGTCATGTGCACATCGACGTCAAAGCCTTATCCCGGCTGCCCACTTGTCGCCCACGAAATTTGTGACTGGACACGTTTCGATTCACGACGTAAACTTCGGTTTCGTCGTTTTGTTCACGGAACCCTCTAGCCATTGAAATGTGCATTGCATTTGATGTTCTAAGTTGCCTTGAAATGAATTACATCTAGTGTGTGAAGATGATTTGAATTTATGAGTTGACAATTGCCTTGTGAATGTTGGATTCTCATTATTATATACTTATGCCTAAACATGCTGGTATGTATATGTGTTTAGTTGATTGTGTGGCTCAATGCCATTGACTATAAATGGTTTAGCCACTGAGCTGTATAGCTCAACCCACGATTTTCCTCCCTAAATGCAAATCGAGAAGACTGGTGAATCCTTGCAGGCCTTCGGACAGATCCGAGTGGGATTTAGATTTTGCATCTTAGCTAGATTTTGATAGCTTTACAAGCATATTGATCATGGATCATCAATTGTATTTTGTAACTCTTGTAAAGGTTTATGATGTACTGTCAATATAATACTAAAGCTATGAATGGGAATATTGTATGAACTCTTCTTTTGGTATGGAAATGAATGGAGAACTTGAGAGTTCTTTTTCTTCATGAATGGTAACTTTTGCAAACTTTGATTGTGTTGGATGTGTATGTTGCTTGGAAATTGTCTTTTGATTGGTGCTAGATAAGTTTTGCAAATGATGAAGTAGTTATGCTAGGATGGTGGAGTTTGAGAATGATCTATGTGTTTATCCTTGAATGAGATATCAAATTGATAGTAGTATTAGAAGGATAGCTTGTTGATATTGGGATGAATGCATGTGATGAACGACTTGGAATTGAGTTTCAATGATGACTGATGTTGTTGGATGGGTTTGGAGTGGTTTTTATGGTGTTGGAAAAGGGTTTGAGGTAAGGGAATGTTAGGAGGGGTTTAGGAGCCCTTAAAGGGGGCTTGAAGGGTGAAATTTTAGTTTTACCCGTAGGTTACACGGTCTGGCCGTGTAGATTTAAACGGGCTGTGTAAATCTGGGAGTAGGAGGCACTCCCCACCCGTGGGTTACACTGGGTGTATGATTTTTACACGGTCAGTGATATTCAACCCCCATAATGACAGAATTTCAAATTTTCATCTTCATTAAAGTTGTATCCCTAGATGTCTACTTTCTAACCGTCTAAGAAAGAAGTCAATCCGACATCTATAGTGAGATTTATGACGTTTGCGCCAAAGTATGTTCAATAGGAATCTGGTTATGAACATATCGGTTTCATTTGGCCATAACTCCTTCCTCCGACCTTCGATTGAGGCGATTCTTGAGGAGTTAGACTTCTAAAACATTTCCTAGCTTCCCTTAAATTTTCATGATCATTGGTTTCGAATCCTTGAAGTTTGATCTATTGGAAGTGAGTGGTCAGGTTGGAGAGCTTTATCGGGCTATGAACCTACTTTGGATTTTTACCCATATCTTGAGCTTTAGAGCTCCAACTGAGGTGATTTTTGGTTTTACATAAACTAGATACCAAGAGCTACCTTTTTTCTATAAATCAATTGTAGTTTTGTGGTCCTCATTTTGTGGGCTAGCCTTTGTGGCTTGATTTGTTGTTAGATTGAGGGCTTTTCGTGAGGGTTGAAGAGCTTAGGAAACCCGCTTATGTTTATGCTCTTCGATTTCGAGTCGATCGTTGGGCTTCAAAAATGGGGCCCAACACATGGCCTCAAGTGGGCAACCGGGAAAAGGTTATATGTCGACGTGCACGTGACTAACGATAAGTTCCTCTCTCACCCAAACAAAGCACATAATCATTGTTTCATGCTCGATTGACTGTATCAAAAGCTTTCATACTATTCATTATCATCATGCTTCTTCTTCCTTTCATTCGTACAGAAATGCCATAATGCTTTTCAATCAGTACATAATCACAATCACAATTCATTGTTAATAATTCAAACCACACATACATACAAGTAAGCAAAGCATTTTGCCCATACACACAACAACCATAAATATATTACCCACCTAATATCGCTTGAGAATCCAACTCACTGTTGTCCTCCCTCTTTTGATTGGAACAGGTCGGCTTGGTTTCCTTTAACAAACCAAGTTCTCATTCAAACAACATTCAAAGGAATATTCAAAAAGCTTGAAAATCAAAAGTAAAAGCACTAAAAGTTTACATCCGACTTCCAACCCAATTTTCGAATCTTATAAGCAAATTCCAAACTTTCTTTCTTCATAAAACTTGTAGCCCTATGGCTCTAGTCCACAAAAAACCCGAAATCACCTCATTTGGACATCCACAACAAAAGATATGCCCAAAAAATATCAAAATTCACCTATGCTAGAAACTGGAAGCTCGCCGCGACGAAAGCTACGCTCGTCACGACGAACAGCCCGTGTTCGCTGCGATGAAAGCCCGCTACTCGTCGCGACGAACACAAATTGGGTCTGGAGAACGTCTCCGAACCTGATATTTCCAGCATTTACCCACTTCAATCCTTCCCTTTTTCAAATGCAACACTTCTAAACCTTAATTCAAGTCCAATACTACATTCCTAACCCATTTAAACCTTAAACTCAGTCACAAAATCAACAACCCAAGGATTCTAACCATTTTTCCGAAAAACTCTATACAACCGATTCTAACATCATGCAACCTATTTTAGGGTTTAATCTAACCACAACAAGACGAAATGCACTAAGACTTACCAGAAATTGCTCCAATCTGTCGAAAATCTCTAGGAATGCAAGAAACCTATTTCCCTCTTCTTCTTCCTCACCAACGACACTCTTCCTCTCTATTCTCACTTTACCTTCTTTTCTTCTAATTCTCACTTAAGTCTAAATGGGAAGACAAAGAACAATTTACCCCTCCTCACAAAGCCTTAACCTCTCCAACTTAAATGATCTTCCCAAAACGCCCTCATATACTTTCATTTCGCTTATACCACATAAAATTCAACTTAATCGCAATTTTCTACTAACACTCCCAATTTAATCAAACTAAGCCATAACAACATAATGAACACAATTCATGCTTAGTAACATAAATTAGAAAAATTTTGGGGCCCAACATTTCTTCTCCTCTTAAAAAAAATTTCGTCCTCAGAATTATTACCTGAGTCATCGAAGAGATGCGGATACTTCTCCTTCATGGCTTTCAATGGCTCCCAAGTGGCCTCTTCCACCGAATGATTCCTCCACAGGACTTTGACTAGCTGAACTGTCTTGTTCCTGAGGACCTTTTCCTTGGTGTCCAAAATTTCCACTGGAATCTCCTCATAACTCAAATCATCCCTCAGCTGAACCTCACTAGTCTGAATAATATGAAAAGGATCCGATCTATACACAGTATAGCCTTCCTCTCCAGAAGGCAAAACCAGAATCAGAGCACTTGTCAATGTGTGCTTGAGCTCTTCAAAGCTCTTCTGGCATTCATCACTCTAGATAAACTTCTGACTCTTCCTTAATAACTTTGTCATTGGAGCAGCTATCATGGAGAATCCCTCCACAAACCTCCTATAGCAACCTGCCAAACCCACAAAACTCCTCACCTCTTCGGTGCTTCCCAATTCACCACAGCTTCTATTTTCTTTGGATCCATATGCACTCCTTGTTCTGAGATTACATGTCCAAAAAATGCAACTTCCCTCAATCAAAATTTGCATTTATCGAATTTGGCATACAACTCATTTCTCCTCAATGTCTCCAAAGCAATTCTCAAATGCTCTTCATGCTCCTTATCACTTTTGGAATAAACCAATATATCATCAATAAAGATAATGATAAATTGGTCCAAGAAAGGCTTAAAGACTCGATTCATCAAATCCATAAAGGCTGTAGGGGCATTCGTCAATCCAAAGGGCATAACTAAAAACTCAAAATGCCCATACCGTGTTCTGAAAGCAGTTTTGGGCACATCCTATTCCTTTATCCTCAACTGATGGTAACCCGATCTTAAGTCTATCTTGGAGAAGACTTTTTCCCCTTGCAATTGATCAAACAGATCATCTATGCGTGGGAGCGGATACCTGTTCTTCACAGTGACCTGATTAAGCTTCCGGTAGTCTACACACATCCTCAATGATCCATCTTTCATCTTCACAAAGAGAACCGGAGCTCCCCAAGGTGAAGAGCTCGGCCTTATGTACCCTTTCTCTAACAACTCCTCCAACTGCTCTTTAAGCTCCCTCAATTCTACCGAAGTCATCTGATAAGGCGGAATTGAAATCGGTGCAGTACCTGAAAGAAGCTCAATCGGAAACTCAATTTCCCTAGGTGGAGATAGTCCTGGTAATTCCTCGGGAAAAAATCCGAGAATTCCCTAACAACAAGAATATCCTCCAGCTGCCCTCTATCTGCTCTTTTGTTGACCACATAGGCAAAAAATGCCTCACATCCTTTCCTCATCATCTTCTCTGTTGTCAAAGCTGAAACAATTCTGGGTGGACTCGTTTTTCTGTCCCCAGAAAACACCACTTTTCTGTCGTCATCCAATTCAAATTTCACTGTCTTCTATTTACAATCCAGTCGGGCATTGTACCTCTCTAAGGTGTCGATACCTAGGATCACATCCAATCCTCCCATCTTCAATGGCATCAAATCCACCGCTAGAAGTTCCCCACCAATACCTATCTCACACTCTTTATACACTTGACTGATAATAATATATTGGCCGATTGGAGTACTCACCATCAGCGGAGTATCCAAAGGGCTCAAATTCCTACCACACACAGGTCTACTCGAAGAAACAAACGAATAAGTAGAACCCGGATCAATCAAAGCAAGCACATCATCGAAAAATAATCTAACCATACCAGTGACAACATCTGGAGCGGTCTCTGCATCCTCCCAAGTCATTGCAAACATCCTAGCTGGTGCCTGCCCCCTGGGTCTCCCTGGAATACCAATCCTCTTGGCTGCATCAGAATTGCCCACTTCTGTAGAAGTCTTGTGTCCCACAGTCTCAGATCTCTTGGAAGCTTGTATCTGGCTTCTCTCTTGTCTTGGAGGCTGAGGACACTCTCTAGCCAGGTGCCCCTTCTCCCCACAGTTGAAGCAAGCCCCTTCTCCCCATAGTTGAAGCAAGCTCCTGTCAATAGATGGCATTCTGAGGTGTACATTCGGAAAGGATGGCCTATCCCCATCTCCCCTTCTACTGCCGCCCACCGTTGAGGCTTGGTGAGAAATAGTAGAATTCTTCAAAGGTCTCGATCGGCTAGCACCGCTGCTGCTCTCCTCAGACTGCACGGGGAAGGTTCTGGCACTCCTCTCAGGCATAGAAGTACCACCTCCCCTTTTGAATTGCTCTCTCCCCTTTCTTTTCCTGTGAACTGCACTCTTGATGTTTTCGATGTTCTCAACCCTCAAGGCTGCCTCAACCAACTGCTGAAAGTCACCAAATTCTGCACTATCACTTTCTCTCTGATGGCCAAGTGAAGACCCGTCTCAAACCGACGACACTTAGCAGCCTCACTCAACATCAGCTCTGAAGCATACCTCGCCAACTGAGTGAACCGATGCTCGTATTCACTAACTGTCATCTCCCTCTGGGTGAGATTAAGGAACTCCCTCTGCTTCTGCAGAATGTACACCTCAGACAGATATTTCTTCCTGTAAGCAGCAAGGAAGTCCTGCCATGCCAACCCTAATGGTCTCATCTGACTCCCTAACATAGTCTCCCACCAATGTAGAGCATCTCCCTGAAGCAGACTTGCAGCATAAATAACTCTCTCATCATCCTCACACTCCATCTGCTCCAAGACTCTCTCGATCTTTGTCAACCAGGTCTTAGCTTCCTCTGGATCAGTGGTCCTATAGAAGTTCACTGCTCCATACTTCCTCAACCTGTCAAACCATCTCCCCTTCTTAGCTGGGGCTGAAGCAGAAGGCTGTGACATCTGACCCATAGCCTGAACAAACGCCTGAGTAAAAACCTGAAACAACCTCGGATCCAGCGGAGGCACTTGCTCTTGCATAACCGGTGACTCTTGAGTCTGCGATGGAATGGGCTCACTACATAGCCCTACAGAAGCCTCAGCATTTTCGGGGCCTACCGACTCATCAGTCCTCTCCTCTCTAGACGGAGAGTCAGGTGCAACAAATCCTTGCAGAACTCCTCGTGTCCTTCTACGAGTTGGCATCGCACTCCTTCAAATCCAAACACTAAGGATTAGCTACATGGCAATCTGAATTCCTACATGTATGCATGATATGTATGTCACTTAATGCAATCAGTCAATGCAACAAATAATCATATATCAAACAATTCATCCTACTATGCATTCTAAGCCGAGGACACAAAACCTAAAGCTTTGATACCAAACATGTTAGGCCCGGGTCTCTATTCCCTATCCCGAGGTGGCCCCTCGGGGGCGCCGGGTGGGGGCGCGTGAAGGAAGAATCGAAAGAGTGCGAAGAAAGAATCGAAAGCGTGCGAAAAATAAAGAAACAGCAGCGGGAAAGAGGAGGTCTCGCTGCAGCGTCGGATTTCCCGCCGCAGCAAGCGTCCCAACTATTGGACCCGTCCCCAACATCGATACATATTTTGATTTACACACACATTCTCATACATTCTACCATATACACATGCCTTCAACTGTAACACCCCAATCCCGAGTGACCCAAACCCGATATCGTTGGTGATATCCGAGTTCGTGCCCCGCAAGGGTGGCGTACTACATCAGTCGGTGAAAACTCAGTATATCATTTTCTTCTCTCTTGTTTTTTTTAAACCGTACATTAGCGCGACAAAGACAGTAGATAGTAGAAAACATTTGCAGTTATTACAATCATTTAATAATATTTTACAGTAACCATAAAGTTCACATACTAATCAGTTTACAGAGGTTGCGAAATACAATCTTAAGTCCATATTCACAATTAACAATTTTCAGTTATTACAGTTATCCAATAATAATTTACAATCAATTAATGTATAAAAACAATAGAACCACAATGGCTCATTATAAATATAAAGCATTGTTGTACAATGATTGCGGAAACTAATTCAATAAGACATTAATGCAGACGCGAACTAATCCCGACCTCTATCCTTCACTTGCCTACAGTAGACCTACTCCCGTGTCAAACGAGGTACTCTTCAAGTCCTGAAAAATAGATTGCAATTTTGGATGAGTTTGTGAACTCAATGAGGAACCATCATCAATGGTTCTCTCAATTCATGCATCACATAATCAATTCACAGTAATAAGGCAGTTGCAGTAATACTACGGTCTACAGTCATAGTAATAAATAGTCACAATACAGTCAAACCCATTTTGGGTATTTAGTCCAGTAATGATGCAGTGCACATGTGACTCTTTTTCCAGTTTAATTACAGTGTTGTGACCCAGCGCGTAAACAGTATTCAGTGATCAGTAGACGCGTCTGTGGAGAATTATCTCCCTTTGAGCTCTAGGCTCGTTTCAGTATTAGTGGCGACTCGGTTCATAATTTTCCTTTATCAGTTTATGCATCTGTGTATGAATGCGCATGCCCAGTTACAACATCCCCATAAACAGTTAATCATTCATAGTCAAGCACAGTCAATTAACAATCAGCATGCACAAATAACATTCCATAATTGACAACAATGAACAGTTCATAATTGACAATCAATCACAGTCAATCACAGTAGTGGCAAACAGGTCACACAATGTACACATTCCTAGTCCCGCCATTATCCCCATATTTGATAAGTAATAATTGAGAAACCCATCTAGGTTACTCACCTATCACATCCGAGCTAATGCCAGGAAGTCTCTACTATGTCGGTTGATCGACGCTCCCGTTGGGTCTTTATAAGAATCAGAGAAGAGAATGATCACTAATGGTCCAATCATTACTATGTAATAAGACACATGTAGGTGTATAATGCATGTTCATGATATTCCCAACCCTAATCCCACTTTTTCTATCAGAAAAATCCGTTTAAAAATTAGAAATCTAATGGCGCTGACGGCGCTCAATTTGGACCTCTATAGGTCCCCAATTAAATAAAACAGTGATCAAAGCATCATTACCCGGGCTCACATCAATTTCCCGTCCAAAAATTCCCAATTTCCCATAAAATGAAATTCAATATTTCACGAATCTGATGCCTCAAGAATCAGGTCAATCGTTAACAGTCAATAGTTAACAGTTCACAACTCCCAACATACATATCGAAAAATTGCAAAATCAGTGGAAATGGAAAGCTAACAATACAGGCTTCAACTTTCATTTAGACCGTTTGCCCTAATTCCTTCTCAATTAATTTAGAAAAATCATCAACACAATCAGGTCATCAATCCGGATACTGTTCATATAAGTCCCAGTAGTAACTTTCCAAGCCAAATTTCAACCTCTTAATGCTAAAATTAGACAACACCTATTTCATACAAAATTGTAGCCAACAAACTAAAGTTTCATTTGGAACAAACCTCACCTCATTTGCATAACCACACAATTATTTATGCTCAAATCAGTGTACTAGGTCAAAAATCAATTATTGAGCCAATAGATCATCATAAATCAAGATTAATGACCAATACATACCAATCAATGCATCTAACAACCAATTTATTCATTAAATAAAGAACCAAAGCTTAAAACAAAAGCTTACCTAATCAAGTTTTCCCTCTTCAATACTACACCAATTTCTCCACTTTCTCTACTTTCTAATCCTCACTTTCCACCCACAACATCATCATCCACTCAAGGCTTAAGCTTGGTCTTGGGTGTGCATAAAGAAGAAGCAAGTAAGTAGCAAGAAGAAGCTCTTCAGGTTTGGAGGAAGGATTGCTTAAAGAGAAGAAAATCGATGGAGATGAAAGAAATGAGGCTTTTCGGATGATGAAGTGAAAATGAGCAACAACTCTTCTTTTTTTCACCCCTTTAATGTGAAACCACCGAAAATACAAGGAGAGAAGAAGACAAAAGCATTTACTCACTTAGGACACTTGGCCAATTGAACTAAAAGACAAAATAAGCTAAAGAAAAAAACAAGCAATAGGATTTCTTAAGAACCCTAATGAAATTTGACTCATTCTAGTCCAATGGCCCTAATTCCAATCCCAAAATAATATACCCAATAATACAGTGCCATTGGATAGAAATTTTCGCTACCGAAAATCAACCGGTTCATCGCTTGGCGATTTTTTTCCGGTCCGGAAATTTTCTCCAGAAAATTCCAAAAAAATTCCTAAAAATCTCTTAAAATATAAAACACTCAATGGCGCACTCAGAATAATTTTTAAACACACTAGCTACGTTAATCACAATAAAATTGCCTTAGGCACAAAAACCAGGAATGTCATGTATGCATGTACAGTAATTTCATGTGCACAAATGATACTATGTACCAATCCTATTATGCATGAATAGTCCTAAGTCATTCTGATTCATCTCATCCTATGCTAAATTTACTATTTTACCCTTCCAGTAGGGGGTGGGGTGTTACAATTCCCCCCTCCTTATAAAAATTTCGTCCTCGAAATTCTCAATCAACGGTTCATTATGACCGTTATCAAATGACCCTATATGTCCCATACACTTTTTCACTCAATCACTCATTTTCTGAAAGGTCACGAGAACGCACTTTTCGGTCGGTTGTTGATCACTTGTTTAGCTAACTCATTATCACTCATCACAGTAGACGGACTCAACAAGGCTGTCAGTTGGCGATCTCACTATTTTAACTATCTCACTTGCCATTTCCAGAGCAGTCACTACCTTTGGTTCCGATGCTATGACTCAGTTCATTATTTCCGAACCTGCTCACTCATCACGTTTTATCCATCCAATACCTTTTTCTCACTATACCACCTAATACCTTTTTTCTCACTATACCATCCAATACCTTTTTCTCAATGTATAGACTTATTCCAATAACTTCATTAATACCCTTTTTTGCCAATTCTGGGTATACTTTGTCACTATGATACTTCCAATAAAATAGTTTCTCTCGTTTGCGACACTTCCCTTTCCTTTAGTACCGACACAGTGGCACTTATCTCTATTTTTCACTATAACCGGTGGTAATCCACTTAACGCATTTACCCATCATATTACATTGACTCTTAGTCGATTAGGTGTTCTTTTGACATGTCCTTCGTTCTATATTTATTTAATTCTTTTCATTAGTCCAATCTGATCCCTCCGGCTATCCCATGCAGTTTTCCTAAACCCTTTCCTTTGTTTCACTCATCACGATCATCTCGACTCCTTTGTTGGTCTTTGCCTCTTGTTAGGCATTTTTTTGTAATACATGTCTGGCGTGTACAATTCCATCTTGTGCTCACCATTAGTTCTATAATCATTCAGTCAAAACTAAATCATGAAGTTATAATCCTCTACAGTCCAAACCCTTAAGCACTTTTTTTATTGAATAGGAAATTCAAACCTCTACGCACTTAAATCTATAATCACTTCGTTCTATACCCCTAGTGATTTAATTTCACTTTTCGCATATACTTACTATAATGTCTAGCTTCGACTGTTCACTTTCTTGTTCTATCACTTTTTGTCGGGTTCACATACTTTTTCTTTGAATTATTCAATATTGTTTTTCCGATTTCACTCGCATATTCAAACTCATCATAGGACTCACTACTTTAACTCCTGCACTCTTAACCTTTCTTACCTTTATCCAGTATCACTAGATCTACAACTTCAATTTTCCAGAAACACTTCACAATTACCCATAATCTACTTGACATTCTTTGAAAATTCCAATATTTGTAATTGGTCTGTTCATTTCAGAATTGTCGGTGTATTAATCATTTATGCCCGTCTTTTTCCTCGAATAAACATAATGTATCCTTATAGGACTCTAAGGTCTCCAAGGCTTTAAACAATTACGATCATAACACCAATACCATTTATCAAAGTCAATTCAATTTATCTTATACCGTTTTAACATAATGTCTCAGTTCATCACACATTGCCCACTCTCCAAGGGTATGCTTATCATCAGTATCAACTTTCTCAATTATTCACATAGTTCTTTTTACTTTTCACTGTTCAACACTTTCAAACACATTCCGTCTACAATCATAGTCACTACCATTTGCTTACCTCGCATAATTCCCTATTAGGGTCTTGTTAACTTTACCATACATCATTCTACTTTTTCATTGAGTCCACAATGAATGTATTTGTAATCCCTTTATACATCACGTCATTGTCAGTTTCCCTTTAGGACTTCTTATCTCTACTCATTTTCTCTTTTCAATTGATTTCCTGTCATTCACGTCGACATATGCTAATACCTAGTCATCCGTACTTGGACCTACATAAATTCCACTTCATTTGAGTATTTTACTTCGTAGTTCGGGACTATTTTCTTTTTAGTTTCAAATCAAGATTTCTCAACAGTTTTGCATCACATATGGAGATCTATTCACTTCACATTGCAATAAAATCATCTCAAATTAAAATTCCACTTGCGTAGTTGGATACTTTACATTTCTGTACACACAATACAGATAACCTCAGTTGTATATTTCACTTGTTATGTCTAAATCTCCTCTTGAGATATGACTCAATTTCACTTTTGATTCCGTTCATACTTCTTTTCGTTTGACCATTAGTCTTGCTACCGTCATTACACTGTTCACGAAAGTCTCATCAGCCAATTAGTGTCCCTAATTGCTTTTCAATCATTCTTAACTATACGTACTATTTCAATCAGAACAATGTTATGAAATAATTGAAAAGATCAAAACATTCCTTGCACTAAGGTTCCCTGTGACACTAAACACTTTCGTTAACACTTATTCTTTAGACTACACATCACCGGAGACCAAATAGGAACTTATACTATTAAACATTCCACAAAACTCCTTTTTGGTTATACTGATCCTCAAATAGAGGACTGATGCCATTATCATTCTTCATTTCCTCTCATACAAGTACACTCAGTCCTCTTATGTTATACTTCAACCTATTATGAACTTTACACTTATAGCCACTCATAGTAGCACATATTTAATTATTCACCGATCATCTCCTCTATTATTTCCATGTATCTTTCATATACGTTTCATTAATCATGATCAACTTTACTATCCAATAGATACTCCCAACGGTAAATCAACTTAAATGGGACAACTCTTTACATATATTACTATCATTGTTTCAATTTTTTTTTCATTTCCCTAGTTTCATTCCCATATCATTCATGTATCAGCTTGACCTTTTAAGGTCATATCCACTTGGCTTATACAATGTCATCACATTATTGCTACGTCTCTCTTTATTATCCTCAAAAAATCTATGATAGGGGATTCACAGTACTATTACATTCGAGGATGTGTTCCCAAAACACGACAAAATTGTTGATACAACTCCACTGTATCTCTATCTATTTACCCATCCATTTACCATTTATGTGTCCATATACATCTTTTCACCCAATCCAGAATTTTCCCGATATACAATCAGTAGAAATTGTCGGTCTGTCTTTTTCCCTTACGATCTTATTATACTGATTTCCATACTCTTAGCACCAAATTCGTATAACCATTTCAGTCTCAAGCTCATGCGCTCATAATCATACCTGTTTCACGAGTTCATTTCAATTTATCTGTACACTTTTATCTCACCATTTCTACTTTTTCTTACCCTACTAGGCACTTTACTCTTTCAGTTCTTTCAGTTCTAGGTAGATCGTTATGGTACAATATTGACCTTATTACAATCTCGCTATCATCATCTACCTATGATATCTATTGATATCGAACACAAATGCAGTGAATCAATATCTGCCTGATCGGACCATCTACGTTTTACTCAGTTCCAATGTTTCCCATTTCATCGCATCTACAGTCAGAACTCTAATTCCCTAATCAACCCGGACTTTTCATCTCACTTAGTCCTACTATAACCAGTATGCTTCTCATATCTCTAGTGGACCTCTCCAAGTTCTAGACATGTTCGTTTTCTGTCGCCATCATATTGCCACTTTAATCAGGGGACTCAATTTGATATCAATCCTTTCCTTAATCAGTCTATGCCAACATAGTCATACTAATATAACAGGCGAGGGTTTCTAACCACAGTACATTATAATTCTCATTATCGATGTTTCCTTTTTCCCATTCCCAATTGCTCATACCCTTTCATGGGTTCACATTCTGATACCTTCTCACTTTTCTCACACTTAATCATATAACACATGTTCACACGTAGGATTTCTACTCGTGCGACTCAGACTGGGGACCAGTTGCTATGGTCTGCAACGACACAACTCAAATGCATGCAACTTAACCTATGTTTTAGGCGTGCAAGATAAATTGTATTACGGGCTCGAGACCACTAAATGTAACACCCCTCGAAAGTGACCCGAACCCGATATCGTTGGTGATATTCGAGTCCGTGCCCCGGGAGGGTGGTGTACTACATCATTCGGTGAAAACTCAGTATATCATTTTCTTCTCTCTTATTTTTTTTTAACCGTACATTAGCGCGGCAAAGATAGTAGACAGTAGAAAATATTTCCAGTTATTACAATCATTTAACAATATTTTACAGTAACCATAAAGTTCACATACTAATCAGTTTACAGAGGTTGCGGAATACAATCTTGAGTCTATGTTCACAATTAACCATTTTCAGTTATTACAGTCATCTAATAATAATTTACAATCAGTCAATGTATAAAAACAATAAAACCACAATGGCTCATTATAAATATAAAGCATTATTGTACAATGATTGCGAAAACTAATTCGATAAGACACTAATATAGACGCGAACTGATCCCGACCTCTATCCTTCACTTGCCTAAAGTAGACCTACTCCCGTGTCAAACGGGGTACTCTTCAAGTCCCGAAAAATAGATTGCAATTTTGGATGAGTTTACGAACTCAATGAGGAACCATCATCGATGGTTCTCTCAATTCATGCATCACATAATCAATTCACAGTAATAAGGCAGTTGCAGTAATACTACAGTCTACAGTCATAGTAATAAATAGTCACAACACAGTCAAACCCATTTTGGGTATTTAGTCCAGTAATGATGCAGTGCACATGTGACTCTTTTTCCAGTTTAATTACAGTGTTGTGACCAAAGCGCGTAAGCGGTATTCGATGATCGATGAGAGCGCGTCATGGAGAATTATCTCCCTTTGAGCTCTAGGCTCGTTTCTGTATTTCGAGCTCTAGGCTCGTTTCAGTATCAGTGGCGACTCGGTTCACAATTTCCCTTTATCAGTTTATGCATTTGTGTATGAATGCACATGCCCAGTTACAACATCCCCATAAACAGTTAATCATTTATATTCAAGCACAGTCAATTAACAATTAGCATGCACAAATAACAGTCCATAATTGACAACAATGAACAGTTCATAATTGACAATCAATCACATTCAATCACAGTAATGGCAGACAGGTCACACAATGTACACATTCCTGGTCCCGCCATTATCCCCATATTTGATAAGTAATAATTGAGAAATCCATCTAGGTTACTCACCTATCACTTCCGAGCTAATGCCAGGAAGTCTCTGCTACGTCGGTTAATCGACGCTCCCGTTGGGTCTCTATAAGAATCAGAGAAGAGAATGATCACTAATGGTCCAATCATTACTATGTAATAAGACACATGTAGGTGTATAATGTATGTTCATGATATTCCCGACCCTAATCCCACTTTTTCTATCAAAAAAATCCGTTTAAAAATTAGAAATCCAATGGCGCTGACGGCGCTCAATTTGGACCTCTATAGGTCCCCAATTAAATAAAACAGTGATCAAAGGATCATTACCCGGGCCCACATCAATTTTCCGTCCAAAAATTTCCAATTTCCCATAAAATGAAATTCAATATTTCACGAATTTGATGCCTCAAGAATCAGGTCAATCGGATGTCGGACGGAAAAGTTATGAGCAAAAGAAGGAAAAATACACATCCTAGTCGACTAGTGCAGGTTGTAGTCGACTCGTGCAGGTTGTAGTCGACTAGTCCTATTAAAATGACAGATCTGAAACAATTTCCTCCGACATGCCAACTTGTCTAGGCCACAACTCCCTACTCTGAACTCCAATTTAGAAAATTTTGGTATTTATTTCATAGAGAAAAGAGAGCTCTACAAGTTTTATGCAGGACGCAAAAGCCAATTTCACCTCTAAGAGTGTCAAAAATGCAATCAAAGTTACTGCCCAGTCAATGGGTTCTAAAACAGTATAGTATCTTGTAAATTCAATAACTTCTCATTTCCTTTGTCAAAAATTACACAATAAATATGCTCAGAAAGATCCCAATGTTTTCTACAACTTTTATGAACAAATCAAAATCAATTTCAATTGTTAACTAGGCCAAATAATTCAATCAATGATGTTGCCCCAGAAATCACCCAATCTGGACAGTAATGTTCGATCAAGCATAACTCCCTATACACAATTCAAAAATATCACTACCTTATATCATTGGAAAAATAAAACCACATACTTCAAGTTTCATGAAGAGCTTAAGAGCCAATTCCATCTCTAACAATTTCAAACATGTTATGCAATTTTCTGCTGATCAGGGCAGTTAATAACTTAATGCAGGTTCAGTGTTTGAAAACTCATAACTCCCAAATATGATCTCCAAATATTTCATGCTAAATACCGTTTTCAAGATCAATGTTTCCTCTACAACTCTTCAGAAGATAACTCAAGCCAATTCTGTAAGTGATAAGTCGACTTGTACCATGTGTAAGTCGACTTACACATGTTCGGTACGGATAAGTCGACTTGTTCATTGGATAAGTCGACTTGTTCAAGGTCGGTACTGTTTATTTGTGCCCTAAAGGCAATACCCTTTAGCGCGTTTTATTCAAAGTCGTGAGCAGACTTTATGAATAAATAAAGAAAAGACATTATTCATTAATTTGATATTCATAAACATTGTTTATGAATTGATTTGATCTTTAATCAAATTAATGAAGTCCATGATATATGACATAGCATGAAGGAAATTATGATGTGATCATACTATTGAGGTTCCTATCATGTGCAATTATGTCAGTATCTAAATTCTCCCTAGTCATAGGATTAATGAGACTGGACATCATTAATCCGGATAGACTAGCACATGTCATATTCCTTGATTGGATCAAGCAGTGGATCTCGAAGCGTAAATATGAGATATTTAGAATTGACATGTGGATGCTTACTAGCGGTAGTAAGTTCATTGGATGACCTGCCATGAGATCATCACATGGATATCTTATCTAAGTGTCAGTGATAATCTCATCATAGCAATGGTGCAAGTATCCTTAGACTTGAGGTACTCAAGGATATCTTGGATACTGATCCTGTGCTTTGACTCCATTCCTTGTTGCCTTCCAGAGGTAACTCATAGGGTGGTGCTTGGGTACAGCTTGAGGTATTCGAAGATAATTGAGTAGCCAATAAAGGATTCACCACTTCTGGATTAGCAGAAGAGATACCCATGGCCTCTTGTCGGGATCATTACTAAGGTCTGGCGGCGATGTATGTCATGAAGAGTGTCTTCATTGACATATAAAGTAATGAGTCCCAGGACGAGAATTGATATCACTTGGGCTAGACTCAGTCTAGTGAGAGTTGACACTTTGACCATACTCATAACCAAGTGGGGTATAGGATGGTGAAAGGACGAATTGCACAGTAATTGTACATGGAAGGGTTAAGTGATCGGTTCGTGATGAATACATCAAACCGATTACTTTCCGATCAATTGGGGGTCATGATGTGTTGCTAGATACCGCTCATGACTTGCTCAGATTAATTGTTAATCTAAGTGGCCAACATAACCGGGAGCCTAAAGGGTCACACGCATAAGAGTGACTCAAAGAATCTGTAAAATAGTTATTGGACAGAGTTCCAATTATGGAGAGCATTAGGATTAATTGGATCCCAATGGGATTGGGATATGTCCTGATGAGATCGCGACATCAATATTGCTAAGAAAGGTTTCCGGAGCTGTTTCAGCATCGGGGCCCGGTAGGCCGGTAGGACCGACCCCAGTTAGACTAGACCTTAGCAATTATGTTTTAATTAATTAATTAATTAATTAATATATTAATTTAGCCATGTGTGTCGTTGGTAGAAGAGAAAAGGATTAGATCCTTTGACTTTTCAAAAGTCATTAATTTATTCCATTAAATGTTAATGGTTAGTTGCCCTCCACTTGTCCATTTCTTATGGTTAAGCTTTATGATTAAGCAAAGACCATATATATATGTGTTTCAAGTGGGTGAACGTCGATGGCTTAAGGGTTGGAGGAGAAAATGGTTTCCTCAAGAGTTAAGGTATGCTTGAAAGTGAGTTTCATTCTCTTCTTCCTTAAGGGCATCAACGAACTCTCCTTCTCCAAGCTCATGGTCCAACGTCATTCCTTCAGCTCTCCAGGACAGAGGTAGGGTCTAGCAGCCTTTAATCTGTTCTAGCTATTCCCGGGTCAAAGGGTTTGATCCGGTTAGATTTTCTGATCTCTGCGTGGATACCTTTAGAGATAGTCTCTTTTGGCTATTTAGGTTGATGTCTTCATACCGATACCTGGATCCTGGGTTTCGGGAAAGTCCCGGGAATAAAAATTTTTGTTTTCCACTGCCGGTACATGTGATGTACCTCCTGGGATTTTCCTACAGTGGTATCAGAGCGTCTGGTATCGTGTATGCAGCTATAACCTAAGCGAGATCAGAATCCCTAATGGAATTTTCTGTGGATGCATGCTATCTGTTCAGATTTCGAATTTATATTTTGATTTTTTTTTTGAAATTGTTCTGGCCAGGATTGTTCATAACATGTTATAGAATATGTCTATGAATTTTCAGAATTTATTGATTTGATTTGATATAGTTTTGCTAATTAATTCCCTAAGGTTACAGATGTTGTTTTGTGAAACGATTCTGGAACAGGCATGAGTATAAAATCGAGAATAAATTCTAGAAAACTTTTTTTTCGGATTTTCCTTCACCTACATGTCTCTAAGATGTTTTTGAATGTCTGTGAGCATGGAAATTTGATTTCAAGGTGATTGGATATTTATTCACGAATTTATTCTATGCTGTTGGGAATTGCTGTGCTGATGAACACAGATTTTGAATCGGTTTTGTTATTTAGGTTGACTGAGGTTTTGATGGCCTAAAATCCTGAAACAATTCATGAAGCATTTTCTGAACATGTAGTAACCTATATAATTTTCTCATGATTTATTGAAATTGTTTCATTGATCATTTCGAGCAATGTACAGAACTGGACAGTTTTGTGAAAATTGTTGGGACTGTTTTGCTTGGCTTGATTGAGTGTGCTTTTTCAGTTCCAATGCCTTGCACCATTTTTAATGTGATTAAAAATGTGTTATCTTGATGTAGTATGATTGCCAAACTGAATTGCTTGAAGTTGTTTATCCTATAATTTTCGGATGCCTAATTGATCACATTAGCGTCTCGTTAGTATATTGCATTATCTTGTTTGTTTTGACCGTCATATTTTTATGGCATGTGCTGAAGTAAATTTTATAATGTATGTGCTAGCTAGAGATGCTTAGGATGATAATTTGGGTGTTCCTAAATTATTTGGAAATTAATGAGTTTTGATTCATTTCAAGCTTTTCATATGGTTTGACTATATAAGGCTTTCATGGTTCAATGAAGTGTTCATTGAGGCATCAATTTACAGATATTACCCTAGGTATGATGGTGTTGAGAATTGGAATTGTATTGATTGAGGAATTAGCCGATTAGAGATTTTAGTAAATTTCCCTGGATAAGTCGACTTGTATATGGAATAAGTCGACTTGTTCAAGGTTTTTGGATAAGTCGACTTGTGTATAGAATAAGTCGACTTGTTCAAGATTTTAGTATAAGTCGACTTGTAGCACCTTGTAAGTCGACTTG
This sequence comes from Erythroxylum novogranatense, assembly GCA_029891385.1. NCBI lineage: Eukaryota > Viridiplantae > Streptophyta > Magnoliopsida > Malpighiales > Erythroxylaceae > Erythroxylum > Erythroxylum novogranatense. The sequence continues at coordinate 66,392,611 of CM057231.1, read as the reverse complement.
TACATGGGCAGGTGAAATAAGTCGACTTGTGTCATACAAGTCGACTTGTGTGTAAGAAGCATAAGCCGACTTGCATTTGATGAAAGTCCACTTGTGGCATCTCAGTTGGATGATGGATGATTATAAGGATTGATTCAATTGGATTGATGAAACCTAAATCATTCCATATAGTCCTGGCGACTATGATCCTTCAGCTTGGAGTCTAGAGTTTCTAAATCCCTCCTCGGTATATGAAAACTAACGCCTTCCATTAATATGGTAAGAACCAGAGTTCTTATAGGGATGGGTTGTTGGGTAAACCCAAGCTCGCCTCTATACGGAATATGTTGAACCATGAAAATAAGATTTTCGGATTAATGGGTCGGTTTTCACTAGAAGCGTTGGTTTGTTGAGTAAACTCAAGGTCAACGTGGACAGAGGCGAAATTGGGTAGCATACATTAGATATATGCGCATCAAAGAGTTGATACCCAATGTAAGTGCACACATCAACAAGTTGATAGCACTGATCGATAGTTGTGTCTAAGATGTAATTGGTATATCTGATACCTCCCGAGACTTAAGGTGGCTTGTTGGGTAAACCCAAGGTCATTCTTAATGTCGGTTGTCGATGATACAATTGGTATGACCGATACCTATCGATTGACCTAAGTTGTGGCTTGTTGGGTAAACCCAAGGTCACTCTTAGCAATGTCGGATATCGACTCACTAGGACATTATGTCACATCGTTTCTTTGGATTCGTAAAGAGGGTTATGGATTCTAGGAAAGTAGTGGGAGCCATATGCATATCATGCAAGTCCTTATGATCATGCAGGCAATTCTATTCTATCATTCCTTCTCTCTATCGCGCTAGGTTGATTGAAGAAGTTTTTCAGTGTGAATTTTTGCTCTCTATTTTGGACCGAATTTTCTTGATTGGCTGAAGAATCTGAGAATTGTTCTCAGATCTGAGGAACTGGGATACGTCCTAGATATTCCACTTCCAGATGCACCTACTGTTGATGCTTCTGATGAGGATCAGAAGGTATATCGTAAACATCTAATGGACGGGGACATGGCTACTTGCCTCGATGTCACCAGAGCTGCAGGAGCAGCACGAGTCCATGGATGCTCACACTATAGTATTTCATCTTAGGGAGCGGTTTGATGAGTAAGCTCGGTCTGAAAGGTTCGAGACCTCAAAGCTTCTCTTCACCACAAAGATGGCTCCAGGGACATCTGCTGTCCAGGATGCCCTGAAGATGAATGGCTATAAAGAGAGATTGGTTGTCTTAGGATTTGTAATGGATTATGAGTTGAGTATTGACTTAATTTTGGTTGGATTGTCTGACAGTTATTCACAGTTCGTGTTAAACTATCAGATGAACCAAATATCCACAACAATTCTTGAGCTGATCAATCTGCTCAAGACAGCTGAGCAGGCTATTAAGAAGGATAGCAAGCAAGTGCTAATGGTGGATGCTTCTTCTTCTAGTTCAAAGAAGAAAAAGGCCAAGAAACCAAATGGAAGTGCCATCAAGGAAAACCAAAGAGCGCGCCCAAAAGGATTTTACTTTCATTGTGGCAAGTCTAGCACCAGAGGCTAAACCGTAAAATCTATCTCGAGTCCTTGAAGCAAAGAAAAGGCATCGATGCCTCTACTTCTTCAAATATGTTTGTCATTGAGGTTAATACTATTCTGATCCAAACATATCAGTATTTGATACGGATGTGGCTCATACATATGAAATGATATGTAGGGCCTCAGGGACAGTAGAAAGCTCATAAAAGGAGAACTAGACCTTTGTGTAGGTAATGGAGCAAGAGTTGCTACATTAGCCGTAGACACTTATGTCTTGTTACTCCCTAGTGGGCTTATATTCAAATTGGATGATTGACATTTTGTACCTGTTTTAAACAAAGAACATATTGTATGTTTTATGTTTAATTAGAGCTGGTTTCCATTGGATTTTTAGTAGCAATGGTTGTTCTATTAGTTCGAATGGAATGCTCTATGGTACTCGTACATTATGCAATGGAATTGACATATGAGATATGTCATATCCAGTTATGAATGTCAATGACGCGGAAAGACATAATCGAGATAATTTAAAATCAACTTACTTATGGCATTGTCGGCTTGGCCATATAAATGAGACACGCATCACTAAGCTCTATAAGAGTGGATGTTTAGGGTCATTTGATTATGAATCATATGACACATGCGAATCTTGTTTATTAGGCAAGATGACTAAGTTAGCCTTTAAAGGAAAGGGTGAACGAGTGAATGGAATATTAGACCTAATACATTCGGATGTATGTGGTCTGATGTCCATCCATGCCAGAAGTGGTTGTTTTTACTTTATTACCTTTATCGATGATTATTCTCGATATGGGTACCAGATTCGATGAGATACAAATCAAGCATTTGAATAGTTCAAATAATTGAAATGAAGTAGAAAACTAACTTGGTAAAAGTATGAATACATTACGATCGATCGTGGTGGAAAATGCTTACACCAACAGTTTTGGATTATCTCGAGATAATGGGATTTTATCTCAAGATACTCCACCTTACACGCCGCAAAGACAATGGTGTGGTTGAAAGGAGAAATCGAACCTTGTTAGACATGGTGCGATTGATGATAGGTTTTACTGATTTTGGGAATATCGCCAAGACAATTTGTTTACTTGCTAAACAGAGTTCCATTAAAGACGCTTGTTATTACTCCATATGAGATGTGGACTAACTGAAAGCCCTATCTTTCTCATCTCGAAAGTTTGGGATTGTCACCTTCGTGAAACGGACACAGTCAGATACATTTGATGTAAAAGCTGACAAGTGTTTGTTCGTGGAATATCAATTCTACCTTGCTTAGGAACAAAAGTTGTTTGTTTCCAAGCATGATGTTTTCTTAAAGAAAGAGTTTCTTTTACAAGAGGACAGTGGGAGCAAAGTTGAACTTGGAGAAGTTCAAGATTCTCGAACAAACATAGATCAATTGCCTGAACCTGAAACTGTCACTCATATAGATGAGGTAACAGTTCAACCTTCTACTACACACGAATTTCGTAGGTTATGTAGGATACGCTCTGTTCCTGAGAGATATGGATTTCTCGTGAGGAACAGAATAGCGTATTGCTCATACGAGATGATGAGTTTACTACCTATGAAGAGGTTCTGAAAAGTTCAGAGTCTAAAAAATAGCTTTGTGCCATGAAATCTGAATGGATTCCATGTATGAAAACCAAGTTTGGACTTTGGCTGTTGCACCCGAAGGAATAAAGCCCATAGGGTGCACATGGGTTTTCAAGAAGAAAACCAACATGGATGGTAATGTGATTACTTATAAAGCAAGGCTTGTGGCCAAAGGATTTCGTCAAAGACAAGGAGTTGACTATGACGAGACCTTCAGTCCCGTAGCAATGCTTAAATCCATTAGGATACTCCTAGCCATTGCCACTCATTATGATTATGAGATCTGGCAAATGGATGTGAAGACAGCTTTCCTGAATGGAAATCTTCCCGAGGATGTGTATATGACACAACCAGAGGACTTCACCTCCTATAATGGTGAAATGGTATGCAAGCTTCAGAATTCCATGTATGGATTGAAGCAAGCATCTAGAAGTTGGATTATCCGTTTTGATGAGTCAATCAAAGAGTTTGATTTCTCACAAAATCCAGATGATCATTGTGTGTATAAGAAGGTTAATGGGACTGAAATCGTATTCCTTGTGTTGTATGTAGATGACATACTGTAACTAGGAAACGATATCTCTATGCTGCAATCAGTTAAAATTTGGTTGTCCAATCAATTTGTGATGAAAGACCTAGGTGAAGCAACTTATATCCTAGGGATATAGATTTATAGAGATAAATCAAAAGGTTGCTTGGTCTTTCACAATCATCGTACATAGATGAGATGCTAAAGAGGTTTAGCATGGAACAATGCTATGTACGAGACCCGATGTATTATATGCTCTAAGTGTTACGAGTAGATACTAATCGGATCCTGGTGAGGATCACTGGGTGGCTGTCAAGAATATCCTCAAGTATTTGCGAAGCACTAAGGATGTTTTCTTGATCTATGGAGATGGAAATCTCCAAGTGAGCGGGCATTCAGATGCAAGTGTTTAATCTGATAAGGATGATTTTGAATCACAATCAGGTTATATACATTCACACCGAATAAGCGTGGCGGTCGATTGGAAAAGTTCCAAACAAGAGAGGATCGCTGATTCATCAACCGAGGCAGAGTACATTGCCGCGTGAGATGCGCAGCGAAGTGGTTTGGATCAAGAAGTTCATTACTGAACTTGATCTGGTCCCTAGCTGTGATGGGCCCATAGGATTGTATTGTGATACAATGGGGCTAGTGCGCAGGCAAAGGAACCAAGGTCTTATCGACGATCCGAACTCGTACTCCGCCGATTCCATTTGATTCAGGAGATCATTAGTCGAGATGATATCCCGAGAGAGAATTCTACAGAGCAAAGTGTTGTTGTTCCGTTGACAAAGCCATTGTCACAGGAGAATTGTGATTCTCATGGACTCGCTTATGGTATTAGATACTAAGGCGATTGGCTTTAGGTCAAGTGGGAGATTTGTAAGTGATAAGTCGACTTGTACCATGTGTAAGTCGACTTACACATGTTCGGTACGGATAAGTCGACTTGTTCATTGGATAAGTCGACTTGTTCAAGGTCGGTACTGTTTATTTGTACCCTAAAGGCAATCCCTTTAGCTGCTTTTATTCAAAGTCGTGAGCGGACTTTATGAATAAATAAAGAAAAGGCATTATTCATTAATTTGATATTCATAAACATTGTTTATGAATTGATTTGATCTTTAATCAAATTAATGAAGTCCATGATATATGACATAGCATGAAGAAAATTGTGATGTGATCATACTACTGAGGTTCCTATCATGTGCAATTATGTCAGTATCTAAATTCTCCCTAGTCATAGGATTAATGAGACTGGACATCATTAATCCGGATAGACTAACACATGTCATATTCCTTGATTGGATCAAGCGGTGGATCTCGTAAAGCGTAAATATGAGATATTTAGAATTGACATGTGGATGCTTACTAAGCGGTAGTAAGTTCATTGGATGACCCGCCATGAGATCATCACATGGATATCTTATCTAAGTGTCGGTGATAATCTCATCATAGCAATGGTGCAAGTATCCTTAGACTTGAGGTACTCGAGGATATCTTGAATCTTGATCCTGCTTTGACTCCATTCCTTGTTGCCTTCGGAGGTAACTCATAGGGTGGTGCTTGGGTGCAACTTGAGGTATTCAAGATAATTGAGTAGCCAATAAAGGATTCACCACTTACGGATTAGCGTAAGAGATACCCATAGCCTCTTGTCGGGATCATTACTAAGGTGGCCAGATGTATGTCATGAAGCGTGTCTTCATTGACATATAGAGTAATGAGTCCCGTGGCGAGAACCGATATCACTGGGCTAGACTCGGTCTAGTGAGAGTTAACACTTTGACCATACTCATAACCAAGTGGGGTATAGGATGGTGAAAGGACTAATTGCACGGTAATTGTCATGGAAGGGTTCGTGATCCGGTTCGTGATGAATACATCAAACCGATTACTTTCCGATCAATCGGGGTCATGATGTGTTGCTAGATACCGCTCATGACTTGCTCGGATTAATTGTTAATCTAAGTGGCCAACATAACCGGAGCCTAAAGGGTCACACGATAAGAGTGACTCAAAGAATCAGTAAAATAGTTATTGGACGAGTTCCAATTATAGAGAGCATTAGGATTAATTGGATCCCAATGGATTGGGATATGTCCCGATGAGATCGCGACATCAATATTGCTAAGAAAGGTTTCCGGAGCTGTTTCAGCATCGGGGCTCGGTAGACCGGTAGGACCGACCCCAGTTAGACTAGACCTTAGCAATTATGTTTTAATTAATTAAGTAAGTAATTAATTAATTAATTAATATATTAATTTAGCCATGTGTGTCGTTGGTAGAAGAGAAAAGGATTAGATCCTTTGACTTTTCAAAAGTCATTAATTTATTCCATTAAATGTTAATGGTTAGTTGCCCTCCACTTGTCCATTTCTTATGGTTAAGCTTTATGATTAAGCAAAGACCATATATATATGTGTTTCAAGTGGGTGAACGTCGATGGCTTAAGGGTTGGAGGAGAAAATGGTTTCCTCAAGAGTTAAGGTATGCTTGAAAGTGAGTTTCATTCTCTTCTTCCTTAAGGGCATCAACGAACTCTCCTTCTCCAAGCTCATGGTCCAACGTCATTCCTTGACTCTCCAGATGTAGGTAGGGTCTAGCAGCCTTTAATCTGTTCTAGCTATTCCCGGTCAAAGGGTTTGATCCGGTTAGATTTTCTGATCTCTGCGTGGATACCTTTAGAGATAGTCTCTTTTGGCTATTTAGGTTGATGTCTTCATACCGATACCTAGATCCTAGGTTTCGGGAAAGTCCCGGGAATAAAAATTTTTGTTTTCCGCTGCTGGTACATGTGATGTACCTCCCGGGATTTTCCTACAAATTCAATTCACAAAAATTTGCTAAAATTGCTTCAAATCAAATTGCTCACAAAACTGACACTTAGGTTAGATTTCACCAAAATGCACAAAATCAGTCAATAGTTAACAGTTCATAACTCCCAACGTACATATTGAAAAATTGAAAAATCAGTGGCAATGGAAAGCTAACAATACAGGCTTCAACTTTTATTTAGACCATTTTCCCTAATTCCTTCTCAATTAATTTAGAAAAATCATCAACACAATCAGGTCATCAATCCGGATCATCGCTCACATAAGTCCCAAAGAAGAACTTTCCAAGCCAAATTTCAACCTCTTAATGCTAAAATTAGACAACACCTATTTCACACAAAATTGTAGCCAAAAAACTATAGTTTTATTTGGCACAATCCTCACCTCATTTGCATAACTACACAATTAGTTATGCTCAAATCAGTGTACTAGGTCAAAAATCAATTTTCTAGCTTTCATCTTCAACTTATATCCTATCACTTCTAATACCAATTCCACATGCATAAGCATCCTAATCACACAAGAATTGAGCCAATAGATCATCATAATTCATGATTAATGACCAATACATACCAATCAATGCATATAACAACCAATTTATTCATTAAATAAACAATCAAAGCTTAAAACAAAAGCTTACCTAATCAAGTTTTCCCTCTTCAATATTACACCAATTTCTCCACTTTTTCTACTTTCTAATCCTCACTTTCCACCCACAACATCATCATCCACTCAATGCTTAAGCTTGGTCTTGGGTGTGCATAAAGAAGAAGCAAGTAAGTAGCAAGAAGAAGCTCTTAAGGTTTGGAGGAAGGATTGCTTAAAGAGAAGAAAATCGAAAGAGATGAAAGAAATGAGGCTTTTCGGATGATGAAGTGAATATGAGCAACAACTCTTCTTTTTTTCACCCCTTTAATGTGAAACCACCGAAAATATAATGAGAGAAGAAGACAAAAGCATTTACTCACTTAGGACACTTGGCCAATTGAACTAAAAGACAAAATAAGCTAAAGAACAAAACAAGCAATAGGATTTCTTAAGAACCCTAATGAAATTTGACTCATTCTAGTTCAATGGCCCTAATTCCAATCCCAAAATAATATACCCAATATTACAGTGCCATTGGATAGAACTTTTCGCTACCGAAAATCAACCGGTTCGCCGCTTGGCAATTTTTTTCCGGTCCGGGAATTTTCTCCGAAAAATTTCAGAAAAATTCTTAAAAATCTCTTAAAATATAAAATACTCAATGGCGCACTCAGAATAATTTTTAAACCCAATAGCTACGTTAATCACAATAAAATTACCTTAGGCACAAAAACCGGGAATGTCATGTATGTATGTACAGTAATTTCATGTGCACAAATGATACTGTGTACCAATCCTATTATGCATGAATAATCCTAAGTCATTCCGATCCATCTCATCCTATGTCAAATTTACTATTTTACCCTTCCAGTAGGGGGTGGGATGTTACATCAACTTTCAGTTAATCACACTCCATAAACAACATACTTCATGCTATTACAATTCGAGTAAATTGAACAACAATCTCAAATAAGCACAATACATATTGAAGTTTAAATCCAAAATACATGAGGATGCCCAATGATGATATGCTTGGAGAGCTAACCAAAAATACTAACTTAAGACAAAAACTCCTATCTATCTTGGAGTTTTCGATGCCTTACAAGGGTCAACGATCTTCTCGTTCTACACCTAAGGAGTGGGAGGTAATAGGGTGAGTTGCAAAGCTCAGTGGCATATACATTTATAGCTATTGGCAACGAGCCACACAATCAAGCATATACATACATATACACAAGTATATAGCAAGACATCACTTTAACAAATTTAATTACAATCTTATAGCCATCAAAATATCATCATTAAAATATGCCATGTTATCTCTGCATCGCACATAACAATTAATGATGCATTCTTCCTAACAGATTAATGATGAGATGCACAACAATTGGCTCGAGAGTTCCATGGAACGATACAGAGAAACCAATGTTTATACCGTGAACTATACGAGTTCGATTTCTTAGGATCTCGTGGCCCCAAGCGGGCAGCCGGGAGAAGGCTATACATCGACTTGCACGTGACTAACGATACGTTCCTCTCTCACCCAAACAAAGCACATAATCATTGTTTCATACTCAATTGACTGTATCAAAAGCATTCATACTATTCATGATCATCATGCTTCTTCATCCTTTCATTCGTACAGAAATGCCATAATGCTTTTCAAGCAGTACATAATCACAATGACAATTCATTGTTAATAATTCAAACCACACATACATACAAGTAAGCAAAGCATATTTTCCATACACACAACAACCATAAATATATTATCCACCTAATATCGCTTGAGAATCCAACTCACTGTTGTCCTTCCTCTTGTGATTGGATCAGGTCGGCTTGGTTTTCTGTAACAAACCAAGTTCCCATTCAAACAACATTTAAAGGAATATTCAAAAAGCTTGAAAATAAAAAGTAAAAGCACTAAAAGTCTACATCCGACTTCCAACCCAATTTTCGAATCTTAGAGGCAAATTCCAAACTTTTTTTCTTCATAAAACTTGCAGCCCTACGACTCTAGTCCATAACAAATCCGAAATCACCTCATTTGGACATCCACACCAAAAGATATGCCCAAAAAATACCAAAATTCACCTATGCTAGAAATTGGGGGCTCGCCGCGACGAAGGCCACGCTCGTCGTGACGAACGGCCCGTGCTCGCCGCGACGAAGGCTCGCTGCTCGTCGCGATGAACACAAATTGGGTCTGGAGAACGTCTCCGAACCCGATATTTCCAGCATTTACCCACTTCATTCCTTCCCTTTTTCAAATGCAACAATTCTAAACCTTAATTCAAGTCCAATACTACATTCCTAACCCATTTAAACCTTAAACTCAGTCACAAAATCAACAACCTAAGGATTCTAACCATTTTTCCGAAAACCTCTATACAACCGATTCTAACATCATGCAACCTATTTTAGGGTTTAATCTAACCACAACAAGACGAAATGCACTAAGACTTACCAGAAATTGCTCCAATCTGTCGGAAATCTCTAGGAATGCAAGAACCCTGTTTCCCTCTTCTTCTTCCTCACCAACGACACTCTTCCTCTCTATTTTCACTTTACCTTCTTTCCTTCTAATTCTCACTTAAGTCTAAATGGGAAGACAAAGACCAATTTACCCCTCCTAACAAAGCCTTAACCTCTCCAACTTAAGTGATCTTCCCAAAATGCCCTTATATACTTTGATTTCACTTATACCACATAAAATTCAACTTAATCGCAATTTCACTAACACTCCCAATTTAATCAAACTAAGCCATAATAACACAATGAACACAATTCATTCTTAATAACATAAATTAGAAAAATTTTGGGGCCCAACAGAGAGAGTTAGTCAAAACAATGCAAGAACCATTTCTTACACACCTCAATTTTAGTTATGTATGAAAAGAAAGAAAAGGAGAGCATTTAATGCAACATGTAAAACATCTAAAAGTAATGATATCACTATAAATTTTTATTTGAGTGAATGTTCCCAGATATATGTTTCAATTAATAATTCCAACATGCATATACTAGATTGATACTTTGTAAAAATCCATTCTGATCATATCAAGAATTATAATGAAACACATATGAGTTCACCACTTATCAAAATTGTGGTCCATAATAAGCAAAAGCTAAAATGTATATTTTAAGATTAAAGTAATGGCCTACTTTATTCTTGAAAACATACTTGATTCTAGATTCATTTAATAGTGACTTTATCAATAGTCAACTATTATTATGATATGAAACTCATCACTCCCTTGAAGTAAACTTCTTTACTCACATGGAGATAAGTCACAACACTACAGTCTAAACCATAACCAAACGACCAACTTGATTGTTCAACTGTGAATCAATTAATTTAAATTATAATAATATACATGTTTCCCATACATCTCTATGTATATGTATATTACTTATAAAGGAATCTTGGTACCTTTTGACTAGATATATAATGCTTATAAAAATCAAACTCTTTTGTTTTATTGATAATAAATATTTTCATTACAAAACTATAATTGAAGAAGATTAAGTTACATGTAAATACACTTGCTTTCCAGTGCACTATATTTACATAACTCTATCAATCTACCATTTTCCCTAAAGCAAGTTTGACATATTCCTCATTCCCATTCCTGCTAGGTAACCCTCAAAACTCTTTTGAGACAGCGTCTTCGTAAATGGATCAGTAAGGTTTTGCTCCATGGGAATCTTTACCGCATCCACCTCTCCATGTTGTATTATCTCCCTCATGAGATGATACTTTTGCTCAATGTGTTTGGCACCTTTGTGGTTATGAGGTTCTTTAGAATTAGCCACTGTCCCACTATAATTACAATAAAGTGTAATGGCTTTTCCTGCCTCGGGAACTACCTCCAAATCATTTAGGAACTTGTGTAGCCAAACTGCTTCCTTTTTTGCTTCGCAAGCAGCAATATACTTAGCTTCCATAGTCGAATTAGCAATATAAGATTGCTTGATACTCCTCCAGACTATGGCTTCACCTCCTAAAACAAATATAGAACCAGAAGTTAATTTCCTTGAATCAACATCTACATGGAAATCAGAATCTGTATATCCTATCGGAATAAGATCACTTCCAAAGTAAACAAGCATTAAGTTCTTCGTCCTACAAAGATACTTCAATATGCACTTTAACATAGTCTAATGCTCTGTTCTTGGATTGCATTGAAATTTGTTTACTAGTCCCACTACATAACAAATATTCAGTCTAGTGCAAAGCATTGCATACATTAAACTTCCAACTGTCGAAGCATATGAAATGTTACGTATGTGTTCAACCTACTCTTGGGTTTTAGGTGCTTGTTCCTTTGAAAGTTTGGTTCCATATCTAGTAGGTGTGAAACCTCTTTTGGAATATTGCATGGAAAACTTGTTGTGCATGTTCTCAATGTAGGTTAATTGAGACAAGCCTATCTGCTTGTTCTTACGATTCCTTATAAGTTTGATACTTAGAACATAGATAGCCTCTCCCAAATCCTTCATTGAAAACTATTCATTCAGCCATCCTTTAACTATAGATAACATTCCCACATCATTCTCAATGAGCAGAATGTCATCAACATACAGGATTAAAAAAAATAACATTTCCATCTTGTATCCTTTTATAGACACAAGGCTCATCTAGGTTTTGTATGAACCTATAAATTTTGATAGACTTATCAAACCTAATGTTCCAAGACATAGATGCTTGTTTAAGTCTATAAATAGACCTTTGCAACTTGCATACCTTATGCTCATTACCGGGGTCAATGAATCCTTCTAGTTAGGCCACATAAATGGTCTCCTTAAGATCCCCATTGAGAAATGTGATCTTGACATCCACTTTCCATGTTTCATAATCGAAATAAGCTGCTATGGCAACTGAATAAAATCTTCTCATAGTCTATACCCTCTTTTGAGTATAGCCTTTAGCTACCAATCTAGCTTTAAAGATCTCTTCCTTTCTATCTGATCCTCTTTTCCTTTTATAGATCCATTTACACCCTTTGGTTTTTATACTTGGTGGTAGATCTACAAGGATCCAGACTTCATTAGCATACATGGAATATATTTCTGATTCCATCACCTTGAGCCATTTTTCTGCATCAACATCATTAATATCCTATCTATATGTAATGGGATCTGATTGTTCTTAGTCTGAGATGGAAATCATGCCTTCTCCTTAACCCAGAAACCTATCTAGTTGTCTCACAACCCTCCTATTGTGGCTAGGCACAACATGATGTTCAGGTTGCTTTTTCGGTTCAACTCTTGAATGCATTTCGACATCTTGTTCTGTCATATCTAAATCAACTCTTGGTTTGGATGAAATAGCTAACTTATTTAGTACTACTTCACTTTTTCCTTTGTGATTTCTCACAAACTCTTCCTCTAGGAAGGTTGCATTTGTCGACAAAAATACCTTCCTATCCTAAGGACTATAAAAATAGTACCCTCGAGTTCCTATAAGATATCCTATAAACAAATATACTCCGAAGTGCCAAATTCTTAAGTGTTGCAATTAAGGCACTTGACCATTCCACAACTCCCTAGGTGTTTTAGGCATCGATTTAGATAGAGCTAAGTTAAAAAGATATGTTGTCGTTTGTATGGCATATCCCCATAACGATTCTAAAAGGCTAGCATAGGACTCTATTGGGACATCATTGATCTCACCGTTTCCAATAGAGTCCTATTTCTCCTCTCAACTACACCATTCTGTTGAGGTGTTCAAAGAATTGACAAATTGGAAACAATTCCATTATCAATTAAATATTACTAGAACTCTCCAAATAAGTACTCACCACCTTGATCCAATCAAAGTTGTTTTAATGACTTGCCTAAATGTTTTTCAGCTTTAGCTTTGAATTCTTTATACTTTTCAAAAGATTCACTCTTTTTATGCATCAAATACAAATAGTCATATCTTGAGTAATCATCTATAAAGCTTATGAAGTATTCATAACCTCCTCTAGCTTATACATTCAAGGGTCCACATAAATCAATATGTACTAGGTCCAATGTGAATTTAAATCTTTTTTTTTTTTGAAGAAAATGAGGCCTTCGTCATCTTTCCTTCAATACAGGATTCACAGGTCAGTAATGGATCTTTATGCAAGCCTGTAAGGATCCCATCCTTTACTAACCTATCAAGTCTTTTTTGATTGATATGACCCATTCTTAAGTGCCACAAATATTTAGAATTAATGCTAGAGTCATTGGAATGTCTTGGTTTTATCAATTCTGTGGCATTTAGTGAGCTTGTCATAGTTTTGTAAAGAACAATCCCTGTTTAATTATCGCATCATAAATAAAATCCTTATTCTCAAAAGTTGAATCTCCACCTGAAGGTGCAGGCTCATTTTCAGTTAATACCCATGAAATACGTTCATATTGAAGAACATTATCAAAGTTACGTCTCTATTCATTAAAATTCTCTCCATTTTCCAATTTGTTACTTTTCAAGAGCAAAGTGAGTGGATTCATTTTGTGGTTGATTATATCTGAAAATATAAATTATTAAAACATGAGCATACTAGTCAATAATATTGTAACTTTGTATAAAATCATGATGCATATATGCATGATGATAGATTTAACAAAACTTAAAAACTTAAATTCTTTATACGATGGTTATTTTTCTTATCTATAACAGACTAAGTGACAGTGGGTCATCTTATCCATTGAAAGAAAAACTAGGACCCTCCCACAAAAAAATTACCAAGCATCTTAATGCTTAAATTTTAAAGAAATTTCATAATTTGGTCCATATTTTTACCAATAGAGCTACAGTGGGCAAGTTATTGATAAAATATGTTGAGTGTTTAACCATTTGATTCATTCACTAAAGATACTTGCAAACTATGCCTTGGTGGAAGGTCACATTTGCTACCAATAAGTGGACTTATCCTTAAGGATACCCAAACCATGCAAGATCTAGGATTCATGCCCTCCAATGGGGAGTAACACTTCACCATATGCAAATGGTCCATCATTTGGAGACCGTGGACTCTCACATGAGCATCCTCTTCCACTCAATCTTTTTGGGTTATAAGTTTTAATTACCATCTTGTCTAGATGCAATTTATTATCCATTCTATATTTTTCATTATATATCTCTTACATAATGAATGCATGACAAAGCCTAGGGTTGACAATTTTCTAAAAGACATGCAATCACATAATATCACATATTATTTCCATTCATTTATCCATTCATCACATGAAAAAATAAGCCACATTTGATTGTCCATCCTAGAAAAATAAAAATAATTACAAGCCTTTTAGGCCCAAAATATTGTTCTTAGACTTGGATCTTCCGCTTCGAACTCTTCGCTCACATGACTCAGCCCATTCGATAAAAAGTGTGTAATGGATTTTCTTTTACAACAAAGTTTTTATTTTCATAAAATTGAATTGTTGTCCAAAAAAAAAATTTCTGAACTTGTTTTTCATCAAAACCAAAACTTAAGAATATGACATAAAAATTCCAGCACTTGTAAAAACCAAAACTTTGTTAAAAAAAGTTCATACAACTAAAATTTTGTTAAAACAAAATTCCAGTACTTTTGCTTTCTAAGAACTGAAAAATAGCCAAGACACCATAACCAAAACCAAAACTTTACCTCTTCGTTTCTTCAACCCATGGCTTTAACATCTTCATCATTATATGATTTTTTACATTACATAATTAAAAACATATATAAATGAAACCAAGGAGGAAACATGGTGATGATGGACCACCCTCCTTGTTACAAACCAGATGAAGAAATCTCATAAGGTAATTTTAATCTATGGACAACCAAAAGAGCACATCATATACTATATATATTGATATCACATAAAAATATGCAGCATACAAAAATGAGTGCTCAAGTATAGGAACGGAAATCATGTATAAGAAAATTAGCTCTGATGCCAATGTTGGATTAAGAAAAGAAAGCATGCCAGATTTGGAGAAATGGTAGATTTCAGAACTTTTTAGAAATCTAAATTTTAGTGGAAGCAATCTATCTAAATCATCATGCCAATCTATACATGATATGGTATAAGGATAATAATAAACATAAACAAGATAGAGATTATTACCGACTCCTTCGGTACAGCTTTAACTCCTCATTGTGCTATCATCCCCTTCTTCTTATATCCAACCCTAGCTTTAGCCTTGCTTTTGAATCTTTTCCTTTGTCAACCTTTCCTCTCCTTGTTGTTGTATCCTCAACCAATTTGATTTACCACTTGTTCTTCATGGAGAACTTGTTTAATGAGATCCTTTGGTAGGAAAGTAGAAGAAATGTTTGGAAGAGATTTTTCTTAGAAGAGGAAAACAATGAGACTCTTCTCATTCAAGGTTTCAGCCATGCATAGGTTACAGAGAGAGTTGGTCAAAACATTGTAAGAACCCTTTCTTATACACCTCAATTTCGATTATGCATGAAAAGAAAGAAAAGGAGAGCATGCAATGTATCGTACCTTTCTTTCATCAAACATAAAGAAGCCATTAAATGATACCCTTCTCATTTGTTTTTAAGATGGCTATATGAAAAGACCAATCACCTAATATGACATGTCAATTTTGGTTTTTTAGTGATGAAAGATGGAAGATGATCCATCCAACACACATCTTTCTTTTTTAGTCAAATGAATGCTAAAAAGGTTACATTACATGCTATCATTAAAAAAATAACAATTAAACCATTTAACAGAAAGATCATAACTTCATTTAATGATGATAAAGCATGATAAATACCATCTTTATTTAGCAATTCAATGCCAAAATGTGCAGCTCCACATTCAGCCATTAAAAAATGAAAATACACTTCATTTATTTAAGAATTTTTTTAAATATAATTAATCTACTTAATTAAATTAAACCAAAGTCTAGCCTATTTCTAACTGTTCGTTAAGGCTTCTAATTAACCATTAATTAGTACAAGCCCAACATTCAATCATGTGCTTTAAAACCTCCATTTATATTTCTTACTTTGCTTGATAACCTTCCTTGAAGCCAAGTGGGGAATCTTATTGGACTTAGATAATTCAAGCTCCACTAAGCCTAGAATTAATTTGATCTCATTAGAATTAATTCTAGCTTATTAACTAAATGTCATTCCACTAAAGACAATTAGTTGAACTCTTGAATTACTAAATATTATGAGAACACATATTTCAAATAATATGTCCAACTGCAAACCCTATTATAAACCTTATTATATCCATCCGCACAAAAAAAGATAAAATTACCATTTTGCCCTTATGTTTGTTTTTCCTTCTAAAGCTCCAGTTTTATCTATATGGTGATTAACATACAACATATCATCTTGGTGTTAAGACTTGATGGTAGCTAGTCCTTCAAACTCCTAGCGCTAGTTTAATCATCAGTTTTCATAAAACATCTAGAAGTGATGATATCACTGTAAACTTTTTGTTTGAGTGAACGTTCCCTACTACATTTTTCGATTAATATTTCCAACATGTAGTCACTAGATTGATACTTTATAAAAATTCATTATGATCATATCAAGAATTATAATAAAACACATATGAGTTCACCATTTAACAAGATTTTGGTCCATAATACGCAAAAGCTAAAATGTATGTTTTAAGACTAAAGGAATGGCCTACTTTATTCTTAAAAAAATACTTGATTTCAGATTCATTTAATAATGGTATTATCGATAGTCAACTACTATCATGATATGAAACATATCATTCCCTTGAAGTAAACTCCTTTACTTACATGGATATAGATCGCAACACTACAGTCTAAACCAAAATTTAGCAACCAACTTGATTATTCAACAGTG
The DNA here is from genome assembly GCA_029891385.1 of Erythroxylum novogranatense. Lineage (NCBI taxonomy): Eukaryota > Viridiplantae > Streptophyta > Magnoliopsida > Malpighiales > Erythroxylaceae > Erythroxylum > Erythroxylum novogranatense. The sequence goes on along the minus strand of CM057231.1, from coordinate 66,375,672 downwards.
AATCAATTAATTTAGATTCTAAAATAATGGATTATAGTTGAATAATCAAGTTGGTCATTTGATTATAGTTTAGACTGTAGTGTTGCGATTTATCTTCATGTAAGTAAAGGAGTTTATTTCAAAGGAATCACGAGTTTCATATCATGATAGTAGTTGACTACCTATAATGACACTATTAAATGAACCTAAAATCAAGTATGTTTTCAAGAATAAAGTAGGTCATTACTTTAGTCTTAAAACATACATCTTAACATTTGCTTATTATGGACCACAATCTTGATGAGTGGTGAACTCATATGTGTTTCATTATAATTCTTCATATGATCGGAATGGGTTTTTACAGAGTATTAACCCAAAGCCTGCATGTTGCAATTATTAATTGAAATATGTATCAGGGAACATTCACTCTAATAAAGATTTTATAATGATATCATCACTTATAGATGTTTTATAGAGATTGGTGATTAAACTAACACTAGGAGTTTGATGGACTAGCTACCCATCAAGTCTTAACACCAAGATGAGATCTTGTGTGTTAATCACCTTATAGAGTAAAACAGGAGATCTAGAAGGAAAAAATGTTGGACCCTACACCCCACCCATAGGTGTTTGCAGGTTATACTGTGGCGTGTGTTTGCGAGTGATACCGCGGCATCCAAAACAAATTGGTATTGTCCTCTTTGGTCAGGATTCGAACCCCTAACCTTTAGGTTTTGTTGCTATCTAGCAGCATGCCTCTTACCATTGAGCCAAAGGCGTGCTGCTAGATAGCAACAAAACTCGAGGTCGAGGTTCAATCTCGATTAAAGAGGACAATACCAATTTATGTTGATGTTGTATCACCAAGAACACACGCCATAAGATAACACTATTTATGGTGGCGGGTCCAACATTAAAAGGCCTTTTAATGTTGGACCCCAAACCCCACCCGTAGGTGTTTGCAGGTTATACTGCAGCGTGTGTTTGCAGGTGATACCGTGGCATCACACACAAATTGGTATTGTTCTCTTTGGGAATCGAACTCGCGACCCCTCAAGGTTTTGGTGTTTCTAAGAACACGCCTCTTACCATTGAGCCAAAATAAATGATAAAAATTAATAAAAATTAATAATAATTTTCATACAAAAACCCTCCTCGCGAGGGCGATACGTCGCCTTCTCGAGAGAGCTTCCGAAATCTTTTTTTTTTCAAAATATATATATATAATTATATACATAATTACATATATATATATATATTCAAAATTTTCAAAAATCGTAGTTCTTGATTTCAAATTTCAAATTTGACAAATTTGGTCTCTGTAGAAAGCTTGAAGGAAGCTCTACAACTTCCATGTAGAACTCAAAAATCAATTTTGTCTATAAAGAGTTCAAAAAGCCAATCAAATGTACTGCCCCAATTTAATGTAAACCTAAACAATATTTAACTTTCAAAATTTATATCTTTCAACTCCAAATATCCGAACACCTCATATTTTATATCACTGCGAAGATTAGAAAGTCACCTAGAACTTTCATGAAGGACATAAAACTCAATTTGACCTCTAAGGAAGTCAATTTTTAAGTCAAAAGTTCTGTCCTCTAAATATCATGTTAAAGCCATAAAAGAAACTTGTAAAAATCATAACTTATTATTCCTTGATTTAAAAATTGCATGCTTTATATCAAACTAAAGATCATTTCAAAATCTTCAACTTTCATGCAGAACTTAAAGGCTAAATCGACCTCTAACTAGGTCAGAATTTTCTCTCAAAACATGGCATGCACAAAACTACACTTAAAAACATTTTTAAAAGTCAAAGTATAATAACCTTAACTTTGACTGACCATAACTTTCACTCCCGATATCGAAAAATTACAAACTTTATGGCAACAAAAAGCTCTCAACATAATCTACAAGTTTTATGTAGATCATTTTCTCAAATTATGCCTAAATCAAAAAGTCAATTCTCAAGTCAAATTTTCTATAACCAATAGTCAACTTTCTTAAATCTTCAAATTTTCACACTTTTTCTTTTTAATTCTTGCTATTTAACTTCATTTCAATCAACTCATCCACTTGAACTTTCTTAAACTATGAAAATCTCTACAATAATCAAAATTATCAAAACCCAATAATTCCTTTATCATGAGTTTCCTCAAAGCATAAATACTTTTATTTCACAATACATATCTAACACCACTCATTTACTTTCACTTAATATTTCTAAATTTCACTCAAAAATTGGAATCGAATAACAAAATGCGAAACAAACATACAAATTGGATCACAACGAAGGAACGGAATGCGAATTGAATACGAAGGCGAATCGAAAACGAACAAATCAGAAACAGAATAAAAACAAAACGGGAACAAATCAAAGCGAATCGGATCAAAACAAACAAATTGCTTAATCGAACTCAAACGAGTTCCGACATTCGGGCACATACACTTAACGCGTTGGAAACCCTAAGACATTCTAAATCCGGTATAAACTTTTTTTCTAAATATATATAAATATAATTATATACATAATTACATATATATATATTCGAATTTTTAAAAAATCGTAGTTCTTGATTTCAAATTTCAAATTTGACAAATTTGGTCTCTATTGAAAGCTTGACGGAAGCTCTACAACTTCCATGTAGAACTCAAAAATCAATTTTGTCTATAAAGAGGTCAAAAAGCCAATCAAATGTACTGCCCCAATTTAATGTAAACCTAAACAATATTTAACTTTGAAAATTTATATCTTTCAACTCCAAATTTCGAACACCTCATATTTTATATCACTGCGAAGATCAGAAAGTCACCTACAACTTTCACGAAGGACATAAAACTCAATTTGACCTCTAAGGAAGTCAATTTTTTAGTCAAAAGTTCTGTCCTCTAAATATCATGTTAAAATCATAACAGAAACTTGTAAAAATCATAACTTATTAAACCTTGATCTAAAAATTGCATGCTTTATATCAAACTAAAGATCATTTCAAAATCTTTAACTTTTTTTTAAGGGGGGTTGGTGCCCATATGATTGCGAATTTGGAATAAAAAGATACATAGGGAGGTAGGGCATTTAGCCATACCTCCCCAGAAAATTTTTACTAAGGTGGCTTACAATACTGTGTTCGAGTGCCGACCTCAAGCTTTAACAAAACAACTTAAAGGAGCAAGAAAAATTAAGCAGTGATTATTCTAGGTCTTACACGAACCAAAGGAAAACCAAGCTAATCTAGTCTGATTAATCCTTGAAGCATCCGCGACATGGAAGGATAAGAGAATGTTGTTGATTGTTGCATGGTGGTTGCATGACGTGCTAGATAATCTGCCACTGAGTTGGCCTCTCTATAAATATGAAAAAAAAAGAAGTTGAAACACATGGCAACAATGACTGTATCGTTGATAATATTGCAAATAAAGTCCATGGCCAAGAAGTGCGATTTTTGAGCAATAATAGAAGAGTCTTAGAATCTGCTTTCAACCACTACATTGCTCATCCATTCATTGATGCACGATTGCAATCCATATAGTAAAGCTAGTGTTTCTGCCTGCAGACTAGTGCCTTTGCCGAAAAAAATAGCCTTAGCCAGAAAGATATTACCAGATTCATTTCTGATGACTATCCCACCTCCAATAAGTCCCGAAGTACCCAAAGCACTACCATCGACATTTAATTTCCAGCAAGCAGGTGGGGGTTTAGTCCAATGAATAGTAAAAAAAGTATGAATCCGTCGACGCATAGGCAAGGTTGGGTACAATGGGGTGTAAGCTAAAGCAGTTGAAGAAATTACCAGAGGATCCAAAGCCATGAATGATTGTAAGTGAAACAGAGCCATAGACTGTTGTGATCGTGAACAAGTGGACTTCCCTTCAAATAGCCAATCGTTACGAGTCTTCCAGGTAAGCCAACAAACCACAGCAGGGATGAATTTTAAAATTGGTTGTAAAGGACCTGAATCTATCCACAGCCAGGACAGGAGCTTTTGAAAGCTGAACGTGTGAAGTCTGAAATGAAAAATAGATGCAAAAAATAGCCACAAAGGCCGAGCCATGGAACAGGCAAAGAAGCAGTGCTCTATTGTATCAGGGGATGGACAAAAAGGACATTTGGAGACCATGTTAAAACCCATTTTGATCAGTATCGAATCGAATGGGAGTAAACCATTTAACAACCTCCAAAGGAAGAAGGAGGCCTTTAGGGGAATACCCTTGCTCCAAACCTGCTGGAGGGTGTTGGAAGTTGGCGGCATTTGTTGTCTACACAGAGCACCATAAGCGGATGAGATAGAAAAAATACCTGAAGTGGTGAGATCCCATATAGGTACATCTGGATCTTTTGAGAAGAGGATAGGCGTCTCAGCAATTTGCTGAACCACCATAGGTGGCAAATCGGAACTGAATAGGTCCATGTGACAGGGTTGATTAGAAAAAACCTGTTTCAAAGTGAGTGCAGGGTTGGCAGGATTTGGATTGTACAACAGTAACCTCCCCAGACCCGACCAGTTTGAAGACTAGAAGCTACATTCACCAGCCCCTAACCTTATTCGTAGGTGGCTATCAAAAAAATCCTTCACAGATACCAATCGAGAACGATAAAAGGATCTCTGCCAAGATACACCCGCAATGTAGGACGACCATATGCCCAAGTGGTTTGTGATTTTCCACCATAATTTACAAGAAAAAGCATCGAGTTGATCTGATAACTTTCTCACACCAAGGCCATTCTCAAAGATAGGAAATGCTATTTTATCCCATGCACGCCATACTCGCTTCGAACTGGCCTCTGTGGAACCCCAAAGGAATTTAGAGAAAAGTCGTTCTAATTGAGCAAGAACTGAACGGGGAGGACACATTGCAGCCGAAGTGTGAATTGGCAAGGCTTGTAACACATGGCGAACTAAAACCAGTCGACCTCCTGAGGATAATAATCGTCCCTTCCATCCATTTAATTTTGAATTCACCTTCTCTATCAACGGTTGGAAGTAGACACCTTTCTTACGACCATGGAAAAGAGTACATCCTAAATAGCTCAGAGGGAGTTCAGAGCGATTAATGCCTAGTAAGCCCATTAATACTCGCCCCTGAGAGACAGTACATCGTTTGGAGAGAAAGAGAAAACTTTTATCTCTATTAATCTTTTGGCCTGAGACTTGTTTGAATTGCTCCAGGAATAGACTTAATGCCTTGATAGTCTTACGGGTCCCTCTGGTGAAAACCACTAAGTCATCTGCAAAACATAAGTGGGAAATTAAAGGTGCCCCCCTGCCCAAAGAGTAAGGCTCGATACGATTGGATTGAACCAGGAATTTAAAGCTCCTACTGAAAGCCTCAGTAAGTAAAATGAAAAGAATAGGGGATAAGGGGTCGCCCTGTTTTAGGCCCCGTGATGCTCGGAAGAAACCAGCAGAAATACCGTTCACCAATATTGAAAAGTGACTAGCCCGAAGGTTATTTATAATCAGCTCAACAAATGTCCGGTGGAAGCCAAATTGAAGTAGTAAGGATTGGAGGAAGCCCCATGAGACACGATCAAAAGCTTTCATCATGTCCAGCTTCAGGATTAGGTTGTGACCCCGTACGCGCTTATGTAAGTGTTGGATCATCTCCTGAGCAAGCAAGATATTATCTGCAATGTCCCGGCCTTTTAGAAAAGCCGACTGTTCCGCTGAGATTAATGAAGGCAAAAGAGAACCCATTCTGTCACAGATTATCCGTGTGAACACCTTATTCAAGAATGTGCATAAATTGATCGGGCAAAAATCTGCAAAAGAGTGGGGACTTTGTTTCTTTGGCAATAATATGATCTGAGTACTACTGATAATACGGGGTAAAGGCACCCCAGCAAAGAATTCTTGCACCGCAAGTAACAAGTCAGGGGCTATAATATCCCAACAAGTTTGATAAAACTGTCCAGGATAACCATCCACCCCAGGTGCACTGTCTGCATCAAGCCCAAAAACAGCTAATTGGACGTCTTCTATAGTTATTGGAGCCATCAATCGAGCGTTGTCCTCAGCTAATACTAGAGTAGGAATCTGTTGTAAAAAGAAATCAACAACTTCTCCCCTAGGTTGCATCCCCTCGTCAGACAATAAAGTTTGAAAAAAATCCACTGCATGTTCTCGAATAGCAGTTGGGTCTTCAAGCCAGAAACCTGCATCATTTTTAATACGTGAGATATGTAGTCTCGTTCGTTTTTCCAATGTAGTTATATGAAAAAATTTGGAATTCCTGTCCCCATCAGTTAACCACTTTACTTTAGCCCGCTGTTTCCAGAAAGATTCCTCATCTGCTAGAGCTCGTAAATATCGACCGATGTTTGCCAAGGACATGAAAGCCATGCCTGATTTACCAGAAGACGATCTAATCTCTTCCTTACCCGACCTTGTTGCCTCACTCCAGTCCATGTGAAAGGTCCCCCCGTTGTTGGTAAATCAACTAAAGCTGAGTCATTAATAAATGAACTAAAATCGTGCATGGAGCCTAGGTGAGGAGTGGCCCGACCAGAATACTCTGCAAGAGAAGAGATGACATTGTAATCACCCCCAAGGACCTAAGGTTTGTTCTCTTGAGCAATTTTTTCTGATTTGTCATGCAAGGAATTTCAGAGACTCCGACGGCCCAGTCTTGAGCATTGTGCATAGATGGTAGTGAGATAGCTTAAAAAAACCCCAGCAGAATCTTTGATAGCAAAATGAATAAACTGATCAGAAAAATCTATACAGTGTAATTGTAGGTGGCCACGCCAGAGAACCCACATTTTGTTGAATGACATAGAATGTTCAAAATGTAGTGCTTGCCGAGTGTCAAGTATTCGATCATTAGAAATTAAAGGTTCGAATAGAGCAATGACTGATATGTTGTATAATCGTGAGAAGCGTCGTGAGCGGCGTAAAAAGCGATGTTACCAACGCCACGTATATTCCGTAATGCACTCTAATCATTTAGAAATTGGTTGGGGAGCTTGTGATCTAGTCACTATATTTGGTGACCAAAAGAACGTTTCTGAGATGATTTCCGAGACATTTTAATCTTCCAAGGGCCATCACCATTACGCACTAGTCCGGTCTCTGGGTCACAAAACGCTTTCTTGAGGAAAATTGTAGTCCTGAGAGAGGTGTTGTTGTGAAACATGGGGCAGAAAACTAGAGAAAGAGGCTGATTTTGAGAGGGTTGTATGAGCAGGTGGGTCTGGGCCAATGATGAAACCTTCTTCTTCATCGGATGAGAGTTCTGCATTGGTGACAAAAATATTTGCATTACCCTGTACAGCAGTGGACGTAGGGGGACTGGGCAGTGGGGCAGGACGTAGAGCATCAGAGTCCGTAGGTATGGCAATCACAGGGGTTATTTCCTCAGTATGTTCAAGAGGCCGAACTACTGGTTCGAGTGGCTTTGGTGGAGCAAAGCATCTGAAAGAGGATGAACTACCTGAGGCATGAGGTAGAAGCATTTGGGATAGCATTCAGGGGGAAAGTTGTAGGGGGCTCAACTTGTCTAGACTCTGGTTCCAGAGTTGTATCCGTGGACACATTCATTGGTATAATGGCTGTTTTAGCATGGGAGAGGTCAGATCCGGATGGCTGGTCGGATTGAATATCTTTTGGCCTCCATATCTTTTCAAGCTGGGTATGTTTGGAGGAACGAACAGTATGCTCTGAAGACGAGCACTTTCCCGTGGCATGACCAAGACGTGAACAATCAGTACAGTACAAGGGCAATTCATCATAGGTTACCAATTGCCAAAAGCCTGAATCACCATTACCAATCCAGATACGTTTAGGCAGATTCCGTAAGAGATTTATTTCGATACAAACTTGCGCCACTGATGGGCGTGAAAGATTGCGAGTCGCTGCATCAATCCGAAGAGGGCAACCAATTAAAGAAGCTAGAGACATCAAGGGGCCTTTCTAAAAGAGATGTATGGGGAGATGATGAAAAGAAACCCAAACTGGGGCAACTGGTGGCTCGTGGTCGGCCGTAAAATCTGGCGTCCATTTGAGTACTTTCATCACATGATTTTTGAAGTTCCATGAACCCCGCATCCAACAGCGATAATAATCCTCGTGTAAAGAAAAACGGATGAGAACATGGAAGGAATCGAGTAAACCGAGGGAAGCATCACCTTTGAAGCCAATCATTTGGAACCCTTTTCGCAAGAAGGTCAGATTTGGGCGTATATCAGCAAATTGACCAACCAGAGCCATATCAAACGGAGCGGCAAGGTTGGAAAATTCCTCTGGAGAGTATAGTAAGGCAGGTTCCCCTTTGTAAGTGCCGCTCTGTTTCAATTCAGTGTTCTCAAAATCGTTAACTTTCATGCAGAACTTAAAGGCTAAATCGACCTCTAACTAGGTTAGAATTTCCCTCAAAACATGGCATGCACAAAACTACACTTAAAAACATTTTTAAAAGTCAAAGTATAATAACCTTAACTTTGGCTGACCATAACTTTCACTCCCGATATCAAAAAATTACAAACTTTATGGCAACAAAAAGCTCTTAATATAATCTACAAGTTTCATGTAGATCATTTTCTCTAATTGTGCCTAAATCAAAAAGTCAATTCTCAAGTCAAACTTTCTATACCCAATAGTCAACTTTCTTAAATCTTCAAATTTTCACACTTTTTCTTTTTAATTCTTGCATTTAACTTTATTTCAATCAACTCATCCACTTGAACTTTCATAAACTATACAAATCTCTACAATAATCAAAATTATCAAAACCCAATAATTCCTTTCTCTTGAGTTTCCTCAAAGCATAAATACTTTTATTTCACAATACATATCTAACACCACTCATTTACATTTACTTAATATTTCTAAATTTCACTCAAAAATCAGAATCGAATAACAAAATGCGAAACAAACATACAAATTGGATCACAATGAAGGAACGGAATACGAATTGAATACGAAAGCGAATCGAAAACGAACAAATCAGAAACAGAATAAAAAAATGGGAACAAATCAAAGCGAATCGGATCAAAACAAACAAACTTCTTAATCGAGCTCAAACGAGTTCCGACATCCGGGCACATACACTTACCGAGTTGGAAACCTTAATGCATTCTAAATCCGGTATAATTTTTTTTCTATATATATATATATATATATAATTATATACATAATTACATATATATATATTAAAATTTTTAAAAAATCGTAGTTCCTGATTTCGAATTCAAAATTTGACAAATTTGGTCTCTATGGAAAGCTTAAAGGAAGCTCTACAACTTCCATGTAGAACTCAAAAATCAATTTTGCCTCTAAAGAGGTCAAAAAGCCAATCAAATGTACTGCCCCAATTTAATGTAAACCTAAACAATATTTAACTTTGAAAATTTATATCTTTCAACTCCAAATTCCGAACAATTCATATTTTATATCACTGCGAAGATCATAAAGTCACCTACAACTTTCATGAAGGACATAAAACTCAATTTGACCTATAAGAAAGTCAATTTTTCAGTCAAAAGTTCTGTCCTCTAAATATCATGTTAAAGTCATAACAGAAACTTGTAAAAATCATAACTTATTATTCCTTGATCTAAAAATTGCATGCTTTATATCAAACTAAAGATCATTTCAAAATTTTCAACTTTCATGCAGAACTTAAAGGCTAAATCGACCTCTAACTAGGTCAGAATTTTCTCTCAAAACATGGCATGCACAAAACTACACTTAAAAACATTTTTAAAAGTCAAAGTATAATAACCTTAACTTTGAGTGACCATAACTTTCACTCCCGATATCGAAAAATTACAAACTTTATGGCAACAAAAAGCTCTCAACATAATCTACAAGTTTTATGTAGATCATTTTCCCAAATTGTGCCTAAATCAAAAAATCAATTATCAAGTCAAACTTTCTATACCCAATAGTCAACTTTCTTAAATCTTCAAATTTTCACACTTTTTCTTTTTAATTCTTGCTATTTAACTTCATTTCAATCAACTCATCCACTTGAACTTTCATAAACTATGCAAACCTCTAAAATAATAAAAATTATCAAAACCCAATAATTCCTTTATCATGAGTTTCCTCAAAGCATAAATACTTTTATTTCACAATACATATCTAACACCACTCATTTACTTTCACTTAATATTTCTAAATTTCACTCAAAAATAGCAATCGAATAACAAAATGCGAAACAAACGTACAAATTGGATCACAAGGAAGGAACGAAATACGAATTGAATACGAAGGCGAATCAAAAACGAACAAATCAAAAAAAGAATAAAAACAAAACAGGAAGAAATCAAAGCGAATCAGATCAAAACAAAAAAATTGCTTAATAAAACTCAAACGAGTTCCGACATCCGGGCACATACACTTACCGCGTTGGAAACCTTAAGACATTCTAAATCCGGTAAAAAATTTTTCTAAATGTATATATAATTATATACATAATTACACAAATATATATTTGAATTTTAAAAAAAATCGTAGTTCTTGATTTCGAATTCCAAATTTGACAAATTTGGTCTCTATGGAAAGCTTGAAGGAAGCTCTACAACTTCCATGTAGAACTCAAAAATCAATTTTGTCTCTAAAGGGGTCAAAAAGCTAATCAAATGTACTGCCCCAATTTAATGTAAACCTAAACAATATTTAACTTTCAAAATTTATATTTTTCAACTCCAAATTCCGAACACCTCATATTTTATATCACTGCGAAGATCAGAAAGTCACCTAACACTTTCATGAAGGACATAAAAGTCAATTTGACCTTTAAGGAAGTCAATTTTTCAGTCAAAAGTTATGTCATATAAATATCATGTTAAAACCAAAACAGAAACTTGTTAAAATCATAATTTATTATTCCTTGATCTAAAAATTGCATGCTTTATATCAAACTAAAGATCATTTCAAAATCTTCAACTTTCATGCAGAACTTAAAGGCTAAATCGACCTCTAACTAGGTCAGAATTTCTCACAAAACATTGCATGCACAAAACTACACTTAAAAACATTTTTAAAAGTCAAAGTAGAATAACCTTAACTTTGACTGATCATAACTTTCACTCCCGATATCGAAAAATTACAAACTTTATGGCAACAGAAAGCTCTCAACATAATCTACAAGTTTCATGTAGATCATTTTCTCTAATTGTGCCTAAATCAAAAAATCAATTCTCAAGTCAAACTTTCTATACCCAATAGTCAACTCTCTTAAATCTTCAAATTTTCACACTTTTTTCTTTTTAATTCTTGTTGTTTAACTTCATTTCAATCAACTCATCCACTTGAACTTTCATAAACTATACAAATCTCTACAATAATCAAAATTATCAAAACCCAATAATTCGTTTATCATGAGTTTCCTCAAAGCTTGAATAATTTTATTTCACAATACATATCTAACACCACTCATTTACTTTCACTTAATATTTCTAAATTTCACTCAAAAATCGGAATCGAATAATAAAATGCGAAACAAATATACAAATTGGATCACAACGAAGGAACGGAATGCGAATTGAATACGACGGCGAATCGAAAACGAACAAATCAAAAACAGAATAAAAACAAAACGGGAATAAAGCAAAGCGAATCGGATCAAAACAAACAAATTGCTTAATCGAACTAAAACGAGTTCCGACATCCGGGCACATACACTTACCGCGTTGGAAACCTTAAGACATTCTAAATTCGGTATAAAATTTTTTTCTAAATATATATATAATTATATACATAATTACATATATATATATTCGAATTTTTAAAAAATCATAGTTCTTGATTTCGAATTCCAAATTTGACAAATTTGGTCTCTATGGAAAGCTTGAAGGAAACTCTACAACTTCTATGTAGAACTCAAAAATCAATTTTTTCTCTAAAGAGGCCAAAAAGCCAATCAAATGTACTGCCCCAATTTAATGTAAACTTAAACAATATTTAACTTTGAAAATTTATATCTTTCAACTCCAAATTTCAAACACCTCATATTTTATATCACTTTGAAGATAAGAAAGTCGCCTACAACTTTCATGAAGGACATAAAAATTAATTTGACCTCTGAGGAAGTCAGTTTTTCAGTCAAAAGTTATGTCCTCTCAATATCATGTTAAAACCATAACATAAAATTGTAAAAATCATAACTTATTATTCCTTGATCTAAAAATTGCATGCTTTATATCAAACTAAAGATCATTTCAAAATATTCAACTTTCATGAAGAACTTAAAGGCTAAATCGACCTCTAAATAGGTCAGAATTTCTCTCAAAACATAGCATGCACAAAACTACAGTTAAAAACATTTTTAAAAGTCAAAGTATAATAACCTTAACTTTGACTGACCATAACTTTCACTCCCGATATCGAGAAATTACAAACTTTATGGAAACAGAAAGCTCTCAACATAATCTACAAGTTTCATGTAGATCATTTTCTCAAATTGTGCCTAAATCAAAAAGTCAATTTTCAAGTCAAATTGTCTATACCCAATAGTCAACTTTCTTATATCTTAAAATTTTAACACTTTTTCTTTTTAATTCTTACTATTTAACTTCATTTTAATCAACTCATCCACTTGAAATTTCATAAACTATACAAATCTCTACAATAATCAAAATTATCAAAACCCAATAATTCCTTTATTATGAGTTTCCTCAAAGCATAAATGCTTTTATTTCACAATACATATCTAACACCACTCATTTACTTTCACTTAATATTTCTAAATTTCACTCAAAAATTCGGGTCCAACAAAAGCTAACATAAGGGCAAAGTAGTAATTTTACCCTTTGTTGTGCGGATGGCTATAATAAAGTTCATAATAGGGTTTGCAATTTGACATATTATTTGAAATATGTGTTCTCATAATATTTAGTAAGTTAAGAGTTTAACTAATTTTCTTTAGTAGAATGACATTTAGTTAATAAACTAGAATTAATTTTAATGAGATTAATTAATTATGAGCTTATTGGAGCTTGAATTATCTAAGTCCAATAAGATTCTCAGTTGGATTCAAGGAAGGATATCAAGCAAAGTAAGAAATATAAATGGAGGTTTTGAAGCCCATAATTGAATGTTGGGTTTGCTCTTATTAATGGTTAATTAGAAGCCCAAACGAACTTTTAAAAATGGGCTAGACTTTAATTTAATTTAACTAATTAGAGTATTTATATTTAAAAAAATTTAAAGAAATGAACGGGATTTTCAATTTTTAACGGTTGAATGTGCAGCTGCACATTTAGCACTGAATTGCTAAATAAAAATTGCATTTATCATACATTATCATCATTAAATGGATTTATGATCTTACCATTAAATGTTTTAATGATTGTCTTTTAATGATTGCATGTTATGTAACCTTTTTAGCATTCATTTGATTAAAGATAAAAGAGGTGTATTTGATGGATGATCTTCCTTCTTACATCACTAAAACCAAAATTGACTTGTCATTTTAGGTTATTGGTCTTTTCCTATAGCCAACTTAAAACAAATAAGAAAAGTCTCATTTAATGGCCTCTTTACATTTGATTAAAGAAAGGTGTGATGCATTGGATGCTCCTCTCTTCCTTCTTTTTCATGAATAAGTGAAATTGACAAGGTGAAAGAGAGGTGTTCTTGCATTTTTTGACTCTCTCTCCTTTTATGCATGTGTGAGCCAAAATTACATTATAAGTGTATCATTTTTGGTTTCTTTCTTCTAAGAAAAATCTCCTCCAAAGTCTTCTTCTCCTTTCCCATCAAAGGATCTTTTTAACCAAGTTGTCCAAGAAGAACAAGTGGTTGATCAAATTGGTTGAGGATACATTAAAAAAGAGAGGAAAGATTGACAAAGGAAAGATTCAAAAGCAAGGCTAAAGCTAAGGTTGGATATAAGAAGAAGGAGAGGATAGCACAGCGAGGAATCTGGTTGAGAAAATAAGAGTATGAAGCTGATTTCTTAATGCTCCATAGACTTTTTTCAAGATAAGATTGTAGCCATTTCACCCAAAGAGATTTCTTATCCATAAGGATCCACTATAGTCTTTTCAAGATTAGGGCTTAATTTGTGATTTTGATAAGAGTTATGTTTAACCCTCCTTCATTTTTGGGAAAACAAATATCAGCCCATTTCACTTTAGCTAAACCTTTGACACCATTTGGGTGGCTCCATAAGAAGTTCTTAAGGATTCTTTTAATGGTTTTTGATGATACCTTAAGAAAGAAATATGTGAGATCTTTAGTAAATATAGAGGGAGATGAACCTTCCCTACAACGGACAAAGACTTGTTAACCCATGAACTGACTCTTCTCTGTATTTTCTCTAGGAGTGAGGTGCATTCCATATATGAGAGTCTTTTAGTAGAAATTGGTAATCCAAGGTATAGTAGAGGTGTTTGTTAAAAAACCATTCTATTTGATTGAGAAATATGAGGGCCTAAAGTAGTAGCTTTTTTGGATAAAAGAAAATGTCTCTTTATTGGGGTGAATTGTAGTCATCCAGAGAAGTTTTTGAATTTGGTAAGCGTTACCATATAACTTTGTATGGAGTCCATCGAGACCCTATAAAATAAAAGTAGAACATGTGCAAAGCAAATGTTAGTCAAATCAATTTGCATTTAACATAGTATCTGAATTTTGGGTTTTTAAGCAGTTTATGCTTAATGAGAGAGTTAAGAGTCTCCATACAAAGGATGAAAAGATAGGGGAACAAGGGGTCCCCTTGATTAAGTCCTCTTACTGCCTTAAAGAGTATGGTAGGAGTGCCATTGATTAAAATATACAAGAAGGAGGTTAAGATACAATCTTTAATCCACATTATAATGATCTTTGGAAATTCGTGAGCCATCAGCAAAGTCCATAAGAAATCCCAGGTCAAACAATCAATAGCTTTGTGGAATCAATCTTGATTGTGTAATTTGGAGAGTAGTTTGATTTGGAGTAACCTTGTAAGAGCTCTTATACAATAAGAATGTTGTCTCTTATATGTTTGTCTTACATAAAAGCTCCTTTGTTGTCACTGATTAGGAGGGCTAGGTTTTTTTCAATTTTGAAGCAAGTATCTTGGATATGACCTTGTAGAAGAAATTAGTACATGCAAAACGTCTGACATTCCCAAAATGTGTCGGATTGGAGAATTTGGGAATCAAATAGATAATAGTTTTTTTAATCTCTTTGAGTAGGATCCCCATGGAAAGGAATTCATTTCATTGATTGCCTTTATAATAAATGGACCTATCTCACTCCAAGACTTCTAAAAGAAGTACTCATTTAGTCTATCAAGGCCAGGAGCTTTGAAACCATCTATAGAAAAAACTATAGCTTCTATTTCAGTATTTTCTACCAGTTTTGAGAGAAGTTTCAAGTCTCCTGATATGATTTGTTTAAGGGAGAGGGTTTTGAGTTCATATAACATAACATTTGAAGTGTTAGGAGTTCCAAGTTGGTCTTTAAAGTACTTTACTGCTTCCTTTTAATTTCCTGTTGTGTCTGAAGATTCGCACCTTCTTTGGAAGTTATAGAGTGGACTTTGTTACTATTTTTCTCGTAAGAATGGAGTTGAAAAAGAATCTAGTGCAATTGTCTCCATCTTTTAACCAATGTACTCTAGCTCTTTATTGTAAGAGAGAGTTGTGATTGTGTGTAGCCTTCAATAATTGCTTTTAGTTTCCTAGTAGAGTTACAATTCCTATTTAATTGCTTTTAGTTTCTAGAGACAACAGAACTGTTTGGTCCCTTGACATCTATGTACTGCACCTTTTATACATGCATCCACAAACCCTAAAACATTCACTAGGAAGTTATTAAATAAAAAAGAATAGTGTTTGCTAACTTTTTGGAATAGGCTATCCACTATAAGGGGGTATGATCTAAGAAGAGTGAATCTTTGAATGTAGTAAGGCTATCTGGAAAGCCAAATATCACTTACTAATGCTCGCTCCAATTTTTCCCTAATGTGCCAATAAGAATTTTGTTTGTTGGACTAGGTAAAAGTATGACCATTATACTTGAGATCTGTCACCCCTAACTCCTCCATTATATCTTCAAATCAGCTGTATAATTCTTTAGATAATAATGTCCTTATACCTCTGAGGGGTATAATATAGACTAAAAATCTCCACAAATTAGCCAAGGAGTAAAGACAGTGTTGTTGAATGATGATAAGTTGTTTGATAGGTCTCTTCTTTGGAATCAAAAATTGCTTGCATAGATGAAAGAGACATTTATCTGGATATATTTCTATAAGAAGGATAGTTTCAAATGCATGGCTTGTTCATTTGAGTCTAATAGATCCACCTTAAGTTCATCCTCCCTATAGCATATTATAATTATGCCTAAAGCATGATGTTGGTGATTGGTAATCATGTTCTAGTAGGAACCAAAAATGTCCAGTTTTGCTAAATTTTTAACTCTAACCTTGGTTTCTAGTATCCCAAGTGTGAGAGGATTCTTTACTTGGAAAATTTATTCCACATACATTCCACACGATTTTTGAGATAGGTTAAAAGGTTTGGATTGTATTTCCCTTCCCTTTTTCCCTTTTTGATCTCCTTCTCTCCACTGTATGGAATTTAGTATTTTCTATAGTTTCCTTTAGAGCAATAGAAGCTTTAGGAGTTTCTATGATATCAGTTTAGATAGGGTTAATAATACTCACCGCTAAATCTCCTTCAGCATTTTGCATAGTTACTGAATTTATGGTTAGGATGATCTAGTCATTGTTGGGTTCGGTTGAATAACCTGTGTTATATTCAGCGCTTCTAAAACTTGTTGCTCTGTATTACTTATTAAACTGTGCTCTTTGTCTTTTTGTATGTGTGCTATTTGACAAGTTTGCATTGCCTCACAGTTTTTTCTTTCCCCATTTTCAAGCGATATATCATCAACATCCTTTTGTAGCATGATGGGTTTAGGCGTCAAAGAAAGGGGGTTTTCTAGTGTTCCTATTTCAGGTAACTCCATCAGCTCATGGTAGCTTCCTATTTTGAACATCTTTCTCGCGTCCTTCCAAATTTTGGTAGGGTATGTGGAAGGAGGTTTCCAATGGTATGAAACTTTTATTATATCTTCCTATAACTTTTCTTCCTTTCATAAACTCATAATTGGAATTTTTTTCAGGGAGATCATGGGAAATATTCACATTGATACAAATCCGAACATATTCGACTCGTTTCCTCTTAGTTATGTGTTCATCTATACACAATGACCTTCCAATGTAGCTAGCTAAAGCTCGAAGAACTTGGGTTGTCCAATATTCAAGTGAAATATTATGGAAGTTAATCCAGAGTAGGATACTTTAGACCTTAAGTGTTTTAAGATTCAAATGTGGTTGCCAAGCCTGTAGGAAGATTGGGTGGCTTCAATGGTGCCAAGGTCCTTCCTCCATAATCTTCTGGGCATCTGCAATAGAGGTGAAGGTGAAGAGGATCAAGTTCTCTTCAAAAAGACGAACATTTATCAAGCCTCTCGACTTCCATAGTTTGTTGGCCCATTAGGAGACTAGAGTAAAAGGTGGCCTTTTTCCAAAGAAGAAACCAACCATCCTTAATTCCCAAGCCTAAGCTCCCTTTTTGAGGACTTCAATGTTAGGGCAAGCCACTAGCCTACCATCCATATCCTTAGGTGGTGAGTAGGATAAGGTCGAGGGAGATTGTTCCCCTACTACTTGCTTCCAGGATCTAGGAGTGAGGGCCCAAATTACACCCTAATAAGAACATTACATGTCCATGAAAGTATATGTGATAGGATTTAATGATTATGATTTGATTATGTATTGCTTAAGTCTTGAATTTTGTTTTGATGGATTATAATTAGTAACTTGGAATTTATTATTGATTAATTAAAATGTACATTTAGACTCAAAAAAATTTCAAGTGGCAAGACAAGTTGATACATGGAAAGTATGGAAGCCTATAAATTGAGTCACATTTGGCATAAGAGATTAAGTGACAAATGGCCTGATAGAATTGTGACATTTGGTAGCTTATAAGGAGGGCAAGTGTGTTGCATGCATTGGTGACAAGCGCCATTTCACAATTGTGACATCTAGCACTAAATGAACTCAGTTAATGCAAATGTTGTTATGTTATTTATTCTTCACCATCTTCATCTCTCATTACCAAAAGTTTGTCCCTATCTTACAATCTTGCATTTTGTTTGAGTTTTTTTGAATTACCATATCCACATATTGCAGCAAGAAAGCTACATCATGCTATCTTCTATGTTGTTTTCTTTTTGGTATTAAGGTCATCCTATTTCCACCTTGATCTTAGAATTATGCTTATTGCATGGAAGGCTAGATTCGCTTGTTTATTGAAGTAGGAGTTTAAGTTAAACATGTTAGTGGAATTCTAAATTTGATGGCATGTGGTAATACAAATTCTATGATTTCTGAATTAGGATAGAATATGTGTTGTGTTTATGATAAATTGAGTTCTGGGAATTGATGTTTGTATGATAATTTGTAGCATAAAAGAAAATGTTTTTTAAGCTACCAAATGAATGATTTTGAACTAGAATTGGATGAAAATTTGGTAAGGAATTGAATTATAATTAAGGTATAATTAAGTTGCAATTAATGGACTATAATGATGGTGTATTGAATTGAGTATGAAGATGTTAAAATATGGAAACAAATTGAAGGCAATTAGATAGTAAACCTTTAGTTCACTAATTCGATGATCGTGGGAGCTACATTAGCTCCTTCCTACGGTTGTGGGAAATGCTTTGAAATGAGAAAAGTTTGGTTTTGTGCAATTG